>JAZHYW010050765.1:0-46674 GCA_037355805.1 Ixodes ricinus | reverse complement strand
GGTATTGCTATCATTCTGCTTTGTAAGCAAAACATCGGAAGACAGGTTAGCTTACCACGACAAGAACTAATTGCAGGCTTTTTCGACGTCCTGTTATCGATGATGATAGCTGTACATAAACGGTACTCTGACTCTCGCCTGGGCGCGCCCAGCGCGAACACGTTTCCGCGCCTTAGGGAAACATAGGACGCGAAATAATGGGCTCCTCTGGTCACCCTATCGTATTCCTCCGCCATGAAGGTCTGCACCGCTTATTCTGGTCGCTGAATGGCGGGTCACGTCGCAGGCACGCGAGCAGTCGCCGGTAACCTGTGTCGCGCGTTTCCACCGCCGTTTAGCGGTCTCCGCCGCCTTGTCATTTCCATATGACGTGTATACAAAATAAGGGTGTTTGGTTCGAAGTGACGAGGGACGAGACACAGCAAGATAGGCAATGCCCGCGACGTGACGGGACGGGGAGGCATTAAGATTCAGCGAACCGCTGGAGGTCTCTGGCCTGATGTCGGAGCCAGCCGGGCCACCAAGCGGTGACCGTAATCCCGGACGGACCGGTAAAAGGGCCGTGCGGCGACGGTCGTGCGTACCTGTCTGAACTAAGCGGATCGTGCGGTGGAAGCTACGTACTTGTTGACCAGTCGCCCGCCTCTTTCTCCACGCGATGGCGTTCGCCCTTCATGCAAAACGCGTCTCTACTATGCGGGCAGAAACTAAGAGAGGAGGAGAACAAACCGCGCGTGGAGAAAGCCAGAGACCCGTTTTCCTAGCTGTATGATTAGTGGGTAGACACAACCAGATCTTTGCGCTTAATCGCCGTTCGAACGCCGGTGCCGCATCGCCGGCGTACGGTGTCTTCGAAGAGTGAGTAGGGACAAAGGTGTTAGCCTTGCTTGTACCTACCAATCGATCCAGACAGAGTTCGGCCGGGCGTCTCCGCGCGCCTGTTTCCTCGTCCCACTCACTCTCTACACTTATAGGGAGTAGATGGAGCTTAGCCGCTCTACGAGCCATGGGTTGAGTGGGGCTTGCCCTGAGAAGTCCAACACTTGTCCCGGAAGTCGTCTACCGTTTTTGGCACACAGTCGATGTCAGCCTTTTTTCACCTCTTCGGTGTTTTTTAAGTGGGTTTTACCTGTCCCCTTTATCAATTAATCCTGAAAATGAGGCATTTTAACCTGAAGGCCGTGTATACTTGATCAACTATATCTCGAAGCCTCGCACAGCAAACGGCCTCCCAGAAGCACTTTCGGTCTGCATGCGCGGTTATCGCGCAACAAACAGGCTATCTTGAGATTTAAAAAAATTGCGGAGGCTTAGCTTGGCTATGGGCAAGAGTGATGTAGCGGCAATATGCGCACAAAATGGAGGCGCTTATCAAGCAGCTCCGGTGCGCGCCGACTTGAAGCACAGCAACGGATAACATGCCTGGGCACGCGGCGCGCTTTCGTGCGTCTGCCGCAGCGACGTCACCCTCTGGGCGAAGACCGCGAGGCGCGCGCGTGGTGGCGGTGGAAGCCATGCGGCAACGATGCCAGCTGTGCGCCGTGACGTCACTGTTCCCTGCGCTATGCAGACCGGCGAGGCGCGTGCGGTGGCGGCGGAGTGCCGGCGTAGCGGCGGCTCCGTCCCGCCAGCTGTGCTGCCATGTGGCGTCACTGCTGCTCGCGCTTGCGCAGCACGGCAGCACGACTCATTATGAGCCACGCGAAAACTGCTCAACCTCGGGCCAGTGCAGCTCACGCCAGCAAAAATAAAAAATAAAAAAATTATAGATCTGGATATCTTTTTTGGGCCAATACTCAGAAGAGTTGGAAGGTTCGAAAAACGTTCACTACCGGGACAAGTCGGCCTTTGGTTGCTCCATGCCGGTTTGCTCGGTCCGATATCCAACCGCCTTGTGGAGACCAGTGTTGCCCACGGGCAGAGCGTCCTGCATGAGGATGGATCGGTTCAGCGAGCGGGTAGCCTCGAATAAAACTGCAAAAAGTGTTTCCGGCTGCCGCCATTTGCGACTCGAGTGACCCTATCAGGTGAGAAATTTCGGTCATTCGCCTGAGCCGAACCCTGTTCAGCGCGAACCAACCTGCAATATGCATCGAAGTTCGCCGGCTTTTCGAAAGCGCATTTTATTTGCTTGTTCAAGATGCTGACTTTGTGTTATCTTCCACTGCGAGAACTAGAAAACCAGTGGCTCAAGCCTGCCCGGCCTTCGCAGGAAACAAACGAAGAGAGCGAACGTCACGCAGCCCGCATATGCCGTTCGTGTTCTTAGACTATTATTTCCATTGAGATAATCTTCTGCTTCCCGTTATGTCTCGCCCGAAAAATATAGCTGAAAAGGTCAGACACGTTCGTTTAAACAGCATTTTAGTGCTGGGGAAAAAAAGAAAGTGAAAAAAAGCAGCTTTTTTAAAACGTGTCCTAAAACAAGCCAGATCTCCGTCCGATTGTCGTGAGGTGACTCGTCGCCGACACTCGTATATTGGATAAGTGCTGTGTTATTTGGAGATCTTTTTTCAAATCCTGTTCGGATAACGGGGTACCGGGTAGTATAGGTGTCAAATATGGTGTTCGATTGATGAGACCTCGTTGAATTTCATGTGGTGAGAGTGGGAATTCTATGCAGTTCGGCCATCCTATGTGACCGGGGCCGCTTCGATAGTTAAGACCTTTGTGAGGTCGCACGGTATGCAGCGGTGTCGCATGCAATTGAACATAAATTTTTCGAAAACAAACATTTCAGTTGCTTATGTTCTGAAGTCGCACACGGACTGACTCGGAAATAGCTTTATTTGTTTGTTTTTGTTCCCCAAAATAGTACAGTGCTCAAAAGGACCATAAATTATATTCGCCACAAAACACAAAATACACAATCAAACGCGCCAATTCAGCCGCCAACCAAAGCGCCCGGAAGTTGCCGCCGTCACAGCCCACTGACCAGAAAACCCAGAGCACATCGCAGTCGGGCAACCGTGACGTGAATACTCTCAAACCAGGGACGCGCGCAGTAAATCGCTTCGTTCGAGTCGGCCGCTGGAAAGGTCTTTAGCGCCGAGATGTTTTGGTGGCGCCCTCATGGTTTCCCCCGTGACGTCGCGACTTTGATTTGCCTCTGCCGCGACGTCACCAGTTGTTATTCTGGCATACTTACCATTGGGTGCGACGACGACTTACGGTGGTGTTTAAAAAGCGCAGTGGAAGCTAGGAGACATCGTAATCCGAAACTAACACCGTCAAAGCTGACAATCTGACAGTGCTCATATGCGCCATGGCTTTTGGCCAATCGTGGAAAGCTGACCACAGCGACGCTTTTGGCCACGCACATCGCTAATAGCCAGGGACGCTATACTTCGTTTCAGCTTGGGTCCAGACGCTCGCCGATGCTACAAGCGCGAGCTCCGGGTTTCCAGCGTCCCTGCCAAGCACGCGCTCTTCGTGCAATGCAAGCACTGTTCAGGTCACATGGTCAAAGCGCAGGGCATCGGCTGCGTCTGGACCCAGCCAGAAACAAAGTATAGGACAGGTGACAGAATCAGCCGAGGTGTGGATCAGCACAGATCGCGCGATGCGGCGAGGCAGCCGGCAGACGGACCTTGTTCGGGTGTTTTAACTCTTTAGCTGTTTTGGACGAGCCCAACTCATCAACGTGGAGATGTCCCTCGAACCGTTCAGAAAAAGTACGACTCGTCAGTTTTCCCCGGTTCACGCACTCAACCGTTTTAAACGAACCAGGCTCTGCTGCAGTAGCTTTAGTTTGCGGCTGCGGTAACAGAGCTATGCGCAGCAACTAAATGTTTCCTCCCATGCCGTCTGTGGCTAGAAATATTATTTGAAAAGCAATAAATATTATTTTGAGGGCAACAGTTAAGCAGTTGAGCGGTTGCATGTTCCCTCCTTCTTCCCTCCCCCTTTCCCCACGAAAAAAAACGAGCAGTGCACTGCGGAGGCTTAGCTCAACAGTGCTAGGATATACGGTGAGCGTGAGCTTATGCGTGCACAAAATGAGAGCGCGATCGGGCAGCACTGGCAGCAGCGTCCGGATTCTGGCTGTACCGCGCAACGGAGGCGGTCAACGGCTGGGCCACCGCGGGCGGCGCCAGCGCGTCGGCCGCAAGGCGACGTCACCCTCTGGAATGCGAGGCACCGGCGAGGCGCATGCGGTGCCGGTAGAGCCTGCCGCAGTGCGGCGCGTCTCCGGCACGCCAGCTGTGCGCCGTGTGACATCGCTGCTCCTCGCGCTTGCGCAGATTGGCGAGGCGCGCGCGGTGGCAGTGGAGCATGCGGCGACGGCGGCTCCGCCCCGCCAGCTGAGCGCCGTGTGACGTCACTGCTCCTCGCGCTTGCGCAGCCCGGAGTACGGCTCATTATGAGAGCCACGCGAAACTGCTCAACCTCGGCCGGTTTAGCTAACGCTACAAAAACGATTCAGAAGTTAATGTCACAGCAAGCCTGAAGTTACAAAGAACACCCAGAGAACACCAAACTGAAGCGGAAACCCCGGAGCTTAATGGAAAACTGACAGCTCAAATTGCATTGACTTTTTTTATTGCCCCACATGACTAAAAGTACCTTAAAAAAGTCACTCTCAAAATATAAAACTTAAAAACTCCCTAAACAAAAAAATGAAACCTTTAAAGGAGCGGTGCAACGATATTCAATTGGAATGTTTTTCACTTTACACGAGCTTACTGGCACTAGTGGGACTCAAGGATACTCGTACGCAACACCACTGGCCAAGAAACTCCTTTGTTGCGCTGTAATTTCGAGGACAAAACCGAGTGTTTTCATTCAATCTCTCCTTCGCAAAACCTGATGACGTAGCTGGGCGGTAGCAGTACCTCCCAGTGACGATATTTGAATGCGGCTCATAGATTGGACCCGAGCATTGCGTGGGCACTCAATTTGGGCTCGTGATAATTACTAGCTCGAGAAGCATTCGGGTAGTGTCCTGTGTCCAATCGCTGCAATGACGACAACAGCCGAACCATAACAATGTCTGGAACTCAGCGCGTGTCCTGTGCCTTGCCAACCCCAGCGCGTGGCTATGATCAACATTGGCGGCATATAATCGGCTCCAGATCACGTGGCCGCTTGTTCTGGCTGCGAGTTGAGGGAGTGAACGCTGCTCGTTTTTCTTTAATTTTTTTTCTGGGACTTCTATTGCGTGGAGTGAAAAACGAACGCGTGTTTTATAGGTCATTAACGTCAGGGATCCGTTCTAAGCGGTATTTGCGCAAAGTACATAAATTGTTGCATCGCCCCTTTAAAACCGAACTTTCTTCCGTTGGTTTATAAATCAGCTCGCATGCGACATCAATGCATTCTGGCAGGTGGTCATTCCTACCTGTTCTGGCCAAGAGAAACACATTCGATGATGCCAAATGTGTGCTGTAGAAGGTACGCGCCCAGCAGGAAGGCCACCACCATGGTCTCTGGTGTGACGTCAGTGCAAGCCATCGACCAACACACTGTTTATCGACAAGCCCAGGTTTGCCCACACCGGGTGAGGGCGCTACGCGTGCACAGAAACCGCCTGAGGCGAGGTATCTGCGCATGCGCAGGGCCGACCGCAGCGCCACCGCAGTTGCTCGACGTCAGAAAGTATAGTTGGTCTATAGCGGGCCTAGAATAGCCTACCTTAAAGCCGCCATTACGGCGCTCGTACAAAAGACGCGGTGTTCGCTGCGGGCATGATGCCAAAATTATCTGTGGACACACCTCATGCATGTTTATATCAATGTTTGTTTTGTGCATTTGTGTGCTTCGAACATATCTGCAGACAAGTTTTGTGCAACCAATCTGACAAAGCCTCCATTAAAAAAATTGTGAACACTTACGCAACCCGTAAGGCGAAACACAGCAAAAGCTGAGGTCGGACTGAATGGATGAATGGTAAAGGTGCGGGTGTGTACCATAGAGTCCGCATAGGCATTTCGTATTAAACCGAGTAAAACACAGGACGAAAATTCCATAACGTTTTGGAACCACCGAGGGTGTATTAAGTAGAGAGCATTTCAGCTGTCCGAGTAAGAGGGGAGCGTGTTTTCGTACGTCACTTCGGTACGAATAGTCACGCGTGTTTAATGAAAAGCGCCGAATAAACAGGAACGAGAAGGTATTTAAGAAACATTGGGTATGCCTGGAAGTGCATGCTGCATTGTTCAAACGTGAGCTAATACTTTGGTGGAAAGCGTCGCTTAGTCTAGTGTAAAAATCAAGACATGCTAAATAGGCTAGAAATCCTTAGCCGTTTATCATGCCAGTACGGTGCAAGCTACGGCCCCTGAAGGTCAATCAGTACAACGGGGTGAGGTACGTGACTACCTATCGCCGGAGTGCACTTTTCTGCGAAGAAGACTTTGCGCTGCGTCATTGCTCAAATAGACCCCCTTTCGAAATACTGCCCTCTGTTGGCAGTTGTGGAATCCCTGCGCAATGGCGGACTAAAACCTCAACGTCACGGCACACTGGAAAAAAGACACCCAAAGAAAAAGGTGAGGAGCGTAGTGACGTTACACTTTTGATGCTGTTTGATTGGTTCGTCGGTTCGTCGGTTCGTAGTGTTGGCCGCACTTCGACGTTCTCTATCTTATGGAATGACTTCACGTTCCTCGACCCAGTCGTTCCGCCATTGTGCAGGGGCTCTGACCTTCTAATAACCGGCACGTGAAATTCTAAAGGGGTCTATATGTGTGCGTTGCGCTCGTATACGTAGGGCATATCGAAGTTCGTAACACAATGTAGGGTGTAGCCTTCACAAATTAGAGCGTGATGGTAAAGTTACGGGGTTAACTGAGGAAAGCAACCTGAACGACGGCAAAGACGAAAATAGAGCCCTAAACTCGTCAAACTCAAGGTTGGAGCCGAAAGTTCGCGAAGCGCGCCGATTTGATGTCGGCGAAAAAAGCGCGAACTCATCGTCGTGATAGGCCAATCGGCGCGCTTCGTCAACTTCGGCCCCAAATTTGTGTTCGACGAGTTTAGAGGCTCAAAACAAAAACAGTGTTTTGTCCTGTCCTCGTCCTTACCGCTGTTCCTGTTGCCTTTCTTTTTTATCCCCGTATGGACGTAGCGTTCACCATTTGCCAAGTCACAACTAGACAGGATAAAACCGTGGGCTCTCACTCTGCTGGCGCCACCTGGCCGTTGCCGCCTGGCTATTAATGCCATCTTTCTGGCTATTCGTTTAGAAAATGAAACTCTGTCTCTGTCAGGTGCATTGACGGGGCAGTAATGCACTTGTATTGCCTTGCTTTCTTTTATACAGAAGATGCATCGTAAAATTCTAAGTCAGTTTTGTCCGCGTATCTCCCGAGAACTGTTGTTTCTGCTAATTCTGGGTCACATGGGCACTATGATGCCAGTGACCTGCCAGATTGCCCGGCCGGGACTGTTTTACTGTCCATGCATGTTATCTTGCTACTATGCATGGCCATGCATGTTATATTACTTTCTTGTTTTCTGCTATCATGCAACAAATTGTTGTGTGTATGGTTATACAGCCGGAAGTTAGTCTGCCCCAGTGGGCGTCTGGTGTCTCAGCTGTAGATGAGCAATTTAGCCAGTGCGGTACAACCGCTAACCTGGGCTCTTTAACGTGCACCCTTGCAGTACTGATACATGTTATGATGTTATTATGCAGCCCGTGAAATGTTTGGGAGGAGTGAGTTGGTACGCTTCACGCGTCAAAACCGCGAAGCGTCCAGCTACAGAACTAACGCTTAAAAAAAGTTACAGAAAGAATTATTGGTGGATTCTTAGGGAATGCATTAGCATGGCCCTTGGAAGACGCCACACACGTCCACCATTGGGAATCGCTAACGCTGTGCTCATTCACTTTTCTGTTTTGGCTTTCTCTTTTGCTTTCATATTTGTTTCCTCTATTTTTGCTGCATCTTTTTGGCCTCGTTGCGGGGTCAGTGTTAGACGTTTCCGCAGAAGAAGGCGTGTGCGACATTTCCCAAAGGTCATGCTAACGCATTCTCATAAGAGTCCACCAACGTATCTTAATTCCCGTATTTTTGGCACCCATTTTTTTGTGTTTTGTTCTGTCAGAGTGCGTTGATGCCCTTGGACACGGCCATCCATATCACTGGTGGAAAAGAACAAGATCCATACCACTCGTGCAAGGAACCGCATCCATATCGCTCAGTAGAGGGAACTGACATTCATCGTTTGAACTAGATACATACATCAAAGCTCACGCACCGCTACTACGGGAACCCAGAGCGAAGAACAACCAGCGACGGCAGAGCGACCACGCAGGCACGCCGACGACTCCACCGCGCTGCATGGCGTCTCTCCTCTCTGGTTTCGCGCCAGCTGTGCGCGAGACTTCGACGAAAACGAAAGGGTTCGCTTTGACGGAAACCCGGCGGTGTCTGTCAGTTTGTCATCGCACCTGGAGAGAGGAGAGGTTGACGCGTTTTGACGTCAGCCCTTCGACCAACGGGAGCATCTACGCGTCACCCTCTCTCCCCGGCGCTGGACAAACGAAAGACACCGCCGGGCTTTCGTCAAGATAAGCGTTCTAATGCTCACGCATTAACAGAAACACGCGTCATACAGTGTCTGCAGACTGTGTTTTGAATGATGTATTAACGGTGTGACCGCGACCTTAAGTCTCGCGTGATATACGCAAACAAACAACGTCCTCGCCACGCGTCAATCCAAAACGTGGCTTGACTCCGGCGCAAGCACAGCGGCGACGAGGCTATTTTTTTTCATTCGCAGCAGAATTCAGAATTGCGCCGTGATCTTGTACATTTCTCTCTGCGTGATTGGTTTAAGCCGAGGAAGAAAACGCGCAAAGAAGACGAGCACCGTGACGATTGCCCTTTGGGGCTAATTAATTATCTTTATTGAACTCGTGGCATCGGCTGCGGACGGATTTATCTGGATGATGATGAGTGATGATGGTGAGATGATGATGATGATGATGATGATGATTGCGATGATGATGATGGTGGTAGGTGATGTTTCCTTATTTGATAACGCCGCCGAGCCATTTCAGGGCTTCCGCGGTGCTATTGTCAGTAACCAGGGGGTACAAAAAAGAAAAACAGCAGCTTAGAATAATAATGCACAAATTTCCTGAGGCTTAGGATGACACACACGCTGCGGCAGAGAAATATACGAGGTTGTCTGTATTGTTGTTTCTCGAGTTGCGTGGTGACCGACCTTCACGGGCTCTTTTGAGCTAGAGCCACTAAATAAGCTACGCTTCGGAGTAACGACACTTACCCACCTTGGTGTACCGATCTTACACCTGCACGAGTGTAAGTTCTCTAAACCATGATCTGGAATCACTGGAAACGCAGTTCCATCCTCCACAAATGTTTAAACGGTTCGCGACGGAGCTGAAGCAATATTATGTGCGCTTCCTAACACCGAATTTATTGCTGAGGACCTTTAATTCGCATTACAAGTCACGTTTTAATCGCATTCATTCTCGCGTATCGTCACGTTTCACGGAGCGTGCAGAGTGTGAAATTCCCGCGCGAGGTCATGTGGTTGTGACGTCATGTCCCTATCGACCAATCATGATTTTCCCGTCCCGCCGACGCCGGATTTTTTCCGACACGAGCTCCTAAACGCAATCGTGTTAAAAAAAGGGCAGTGGACAGACGTGCTGCGATAGAGAATTTCTCACTTCATGTGGGCAACGCAGAGCAGCACAGAGCGCCGCAAAGATTGCCGTCTATCCGTACAGCAGGGACCCAACGCGAACGTGAGGTAACGTGGTTCCCGTGGGCGGTATACGTCGATAGCCGCAGACGTCAGAGACCTTCACCGTTCCCATAATTCCTAAAGCGCGCCGCTTGAGGCCGTGCGCTACTTCCCTGAAAGGTCCATTGGAAAGTCAGCACATTCCAAGAAACGTGCGCAGAGTCGGGATCGCGAGCTGATTCGCCAATTTTATAGATGCTTTCATACTGAATCTCTTTCAGATGCCCGCAAAACAGTAATATAAATCACATGTAATAAATTAAAAAGAAAAGAAGTACGTATATAGTACAGGTGAGCTGGTGAATGTTTACCATGTTACAACTTAACCCGAGACTGGGGTAAAGATATAATTCGCCATTTTCACACCCTATAGGGCCCACGGGGCCCACTACTTCCTATCAAAATTGCTGTCAGCTGCGTGATCCTCGTAGAACAACACTGCGAGGTTGGGTCTGGGAGGCACTAGTAAAATAAAAAAATGCACACTAATGCATTTTTTTATTCATTCATTCCGCGCACTTCTGTAGAATGGAACCACCTTCCTCATGACATTGCCACCATTGATGACCTTTGCATTTTTAAAGATGCTCTATATAACTTGTTATTTTTTTTATATATGACTGTGCTTATTTTGCCTGTTGTTACTCCTCTGGATTTTCCACTCCCCTCTGTACATGTCTTCGGACCTTGAGGGTACATAAATAAATAAATAATACTGATTTTGTAAAATTTGAGCGATATAAGGGCCTTTCCGTATGCTTGCACGCCTGAAAGTGCAAACAGGCACCTTAATTTTGGAGCCAATCATCCAGGAGCTCACGAACACGATTTTCACACCGCGGAACCACCATCGCTGAAAGTTGCGAATATTAGTTATTAGCGTCTTTTAGCAAACCGTTACCGAATGCTCCGCGTATCCGCACTTCCGGAGCCTTTGAAGCATGTTTAAGCACGCGCCCGGATGATACCGTGACCGCTGGGCGCGCGCTTAAAAACATGCTTCAAACGCTCCGTTAGGTTGTGCGGTACGTGTAGCGGTTGATAAAAGTCTCCAACATCGTTTGACGTCAGATGTCATTCGATGCTTTCTGGTACATAAAAATTCATATTTAGATTCACCGCTTTGAAAACAACTCCTAGAAGTAGCCTGGGTAAATAAAATAGAGAGACGAGACTAATTTCGCTCTCAAACAATTCCCATCAAAATGGTAGCGATTGAAATATCTATTAACTTAAAAACGTATACAGTCAAAACCAGCGAAATCTTACGAATGGTTCGGTGTAAAAGCGATGGTACACCTATTTACAAGTTCACACTCTTTCCTTCGGGCGATGCTTCGAACGGTGAGAAGCATAAAGGGGGCTAAGGCTCGCAGAAGCACTTTTCATGCCCCCAACAGCCGCCGAGTGAGCGCGCCCGACGTGGTGACGAAGCGCCTTCATGACAGCGTCGTCTTCTCCCAGCGGGGTGCCTGGCTCGGGACTGGCCGGCAACGACACATTCGCTCTCTTCATCCCTTCCTGCCCGCGAGCCAGAATACCGTAATAGGTGGAGTAGATGAGTCTCATGTTCTTGATATCGTCGAGAAGGACGACGGACGTGACTAACAAAAAGATCATGAACAATGCGATGGCGACGCAGATGATGATGTAGTCCAGCATGTGTTGGCGGAAGTACGAAAGGGCAGCGTCGGCGCAACTCCGCGTGTAGATGTTCTCCCAGGCGTTCTGTTCGTCGGTCAGGAGGACTCCCGAACCGCACAGCGCGTTGGGAGGATTCGTCGCGGTGTCGTTGACTCGACAGCAAGAGGCCGGCACGCCGCAGCGCTCGCGACTCGGGTTGGCGTCCAGGCAGCGGAAGTACTCGTTGAGTTCCCAGTCACGGAAGGAGTCCCTCGAGAGGCCGCAGCACCGGAGAGACTCTTGCAGGTTGTCGATGATATTTTGCAGGTCCGGGCTATCCCTGTACGAAGTTATAAAGTCCGCGTACCCGCCTCTTTTGATGAAGTTCCTCAGGACATGCGGTAAAAATGTCACGAGAAAGGCGACTAGGGCGTCGCTCCCGATGAATATAACGATGCCGACGTGATAGACGCGGAGGAAAAAAACATTTTCGCGGAGAGCGCCGAGGAAGCCGGCGAATGACGTGATTAATGCGAGCACGCTGATTAGAATCAGAGCTACCTCGAAGTGCATCACGAAGGTGAAGAGGAATGACTTGTTAAAAAGGTTGCTCCAGAAGGCAATGGACTGGCCCGGTCGGTTGTGGGAGGCCCCGAAGCTGGCCCACATGACGACTAAGGAGACCAGCATGACGAGGAGGTTAGTGCCGACGATGATGGCCCGCCTTATGAAGCTCACGTCCAAGCGTACGGTTGAAGAGAGTGATGACGAATGTGAATTCTTAATCTTCTTTCCGGTTTCCAATGTAATCCTGGACGTCTTGGAACCCTTACTAACGTCGTGAAGCGGCTTCTTCGGATCAGGTGTTGGACCATCCAAAGTCGCGGCCACCATAGTTCCTCGACACTTGAATTCTTGAGCTTTAGCCTCGAAGAGTGGAGGTGACTGAACTGACTCAACCATTAAAGCGCTCTTCTTCGACTTCTTTTTCCAGCTATTCTCAGCACGAGATCGTTGAGTTGCAGTCTGAGACAACGACAATATCAAAGAATGATATATTAACCAGTAGTTTGGTAGTTTTCCACAAAATCCGCGTAAAGGGTGTTCAGAAAATCCGCGTGTCCTCTGTTGTACTATAATTGTCGTGTAAAAGAACATGTTCGCTTTTATAACAAAACCTCTATTTACTGCGTTTAAAATTGACAAGGTTCGACGTCTTATATGTATAATTTATTTTAGTTATGGTTGGGTTATTGGCGACGTGCGCGATCGAAAAGCGTCGCTGTGATCGGCCGGCCATGATTGGCCGAATGCTGACTATGACGTCAGGAAGGATTTCTCATCGACGGAAATAAGAGGAATGTAAGGCTTGAATTTTGACGGTGATGGCAGTGTCGCTTTGAGAGGGTGATGATTTCAAGCTTCCACCATGCTAATTGCAAACACCATAGAAGTTGTTGTTCGCAAGTGGCGGCGTCACGAGAGGGAGCCGTGGGAGGGCGCCGCAAAACATCTCGCTGCACATTGGCGGCGAGATGTTTTGGTGGCTTCCCTTAGGGATCCTACCTGTGAAATCGACCAGGATTGTCGATTGTTAGTGGCACTGATGTAGTGTAAAAAGCACGGTGAAAAGCTTGTAGCCATCGCGTCCCCACACCAACACCGTCAAAGTCGACAGTCTGACATTCCTTTTATTTCTATTAATGAAAGTAGATTTCATCATAGTCGAGGCGTCATAGAAAGGCGTTTGGCCAAGGAAGCCACAGCGACGCTTTTTGCCGCGCACGTCGATAATGGTTTGTGGTGGGCTAGCGAAACCTCTATCACGGGTCCCTCACGAAGGCTCACTTGTAGGAGAATGCATGCATGCGCCTGCGCGGCATCGTGGGTCCGCTGGGTCATATCTATGCTTCTGTAGATGTTGCAGTAGACTTTACCTGAATGACTTGTCACTTCCTAAGCAAATGAAATTTACAACATTGGGAATAAAATCAGTGGATATCAAGCCACATCTATGGGCGCTCCTGCACTCGCGCATCTTGAGCGCCTATCGAAGGCAGCTCAAGCGCTCTCTTGATTTCTTATCAAATGCCAGCAAGGTGGGCCCCGAGCAACGAGGTAGAGGGCCTTAGAGCGATAAGCTGCGCAGCTGAAACTGGCCCCCTACAGGCCGCCGCCATGTTGCACAGTTTTACCACTAGCTTTTAATTTTACGTCTAAATTTTAACGAAGTACCGCGCACAAATTGCTTATTGATCTTTAATAACAGTACCGACGAGATAAGTTATCTTTCGTTTGTTTCAAGTCCAAATGTGCTTTTACGACAAAACTCCGGGCAGCCTCGTAATGTCTCCGCTAGATGTCGTTAGCCAAGCTGTTGCATTTCGGGTCTTTATTGGAGCTAGACACACGATCTCTGAAGCTAACAGAAATAGAAACACGATAGAATACTTTATCGTGTTTTAGAGCGCAGCTCTAGGCGCCCGTTTCCGGATTGAGCGGCGTCGCCGTCGGGTGGCGTAAGGTCACGTGACCCTCCAGGTCACGTGACCCTCTCCCCGAGGTCACGTCACCCCCAGGTTACGTGACTCCCCGAGGTCACGTGACCCACAGTCACGTGACCCCCTGGTCCACCCGCCCCCCTTCCCCCGAGAACACGTGACCCGCCCCCCCGTGCCTTCCCCTCCCCTCAAGAGCTGCGCTCTAATTCGGCGTTACAGGGAGTTGTAAGCGGCTTTCCATTTTTCTTACAGCGATTGGCAATACAAATCTCGGCTCAGTTTTGCGTAAAAGCCTCCAGGCTCTAATACGGTCACGTGTCTAGTGGTCAAAATTGTCACATGGCGGCGGCCAAGTGAGGGTCACTTTTGCCTGGTGAACGGGATGCCAGTTTATCGCTATAAGCCCCTCTACCGTTTTGACTCCGAGTAAAACCTGTTGATCAAACAGACAATGGCAAAACAGGGCATCTGGCAGCCGCCCTTTCTCTGCTCGTGTGGGCAAGTAAGTGCAACATGCAATCTTGCCAAAGCTATGTTCATGCTCACTCTGCAGGTGCTTGCACGCATGGGGCACCAGTCGGGCACAATGCTTGCAATTGTCTATAGGTCGATCTCACTAAGCGATCGGCGCAAGTGTGACGCCGCCATAACTTCAGTTCACAGGATGCAGACAGCCATGCATGCGGGGGCTTGCACGAACAGAAAGACTAAAAATCTCTCGATGCATTGCGGCAGCGGAGGCGTAGTCAAACTGGCTGGTGAGATCGGTCTAGTCAAGCTTCGTGTTTCTTACAAGCACTGAGAACAAATGTTGTGCGAACGCGCGAGACACATGCCACGAGCGAGTGCTTCGCCGCCATTTTCTTGCAAGGGTTGCAAGGCGGCTAGGCGTGAGCGCCTAGTACATTAGCGCATTTGACTTTGCTTTTATTCAAAGGGTACGGAAACGAAATGATGTAACCGCGAGCTCTCAGTCTCTCACTTCATAGACGGTCAGCGAGAAGCGCAATGCGTATCGCGCATGGGACGTCAGAATTCCTGCACGACCAAGGTTACTGTAGTTGCGAGCGCTGCCACTAGGTGGCGTCAACGCGTGACAATCTCGCCTAGTAGTAATCACTGAGGACTTGCCCGTGACGTCATTCGCGGCCATGACGGTATTTTATGTGCCACGAGCGTTCGGTTCACCGTGTTAGTTTAACTCAGCAGAAGTAGGAGCTCGAGGGAATCAGCAAGTAGAAATAACCGTCAGTTCACTGCAATTCGCAGCTTTCAGCGATGGTGGTACCACGGTGTGAGAATCACGCTCCCTAGCTCCTGGATGATTAGCTTCAGAATAAATGTGCTTATCTACACCTTCCTGACGAGAAAAAATAAAGTAAGGCTTTGATACTGCTCGCATATAGCAAAACTTAGAGTGCCTCGATGTCCCTCTGTTTAGGGTGATGCCATCGTTTGCAGTACCCGATGCCGACAGCACGCGCTCACAGGAAAAATACAAAGAAATTGCAGGAAACAAAATGTCGCTGTAGTACAGTCAACGCCACGAGCGCGTGCAGGAACACGCTCTTTCACGCGCTTGAGAACAAAAAATAAAAATAAACGTTAGAAACAAAATGGCCAGATGTCATCACCCCAAGCAAAGCGCACATGAAGGCACCCTAGCAAAACTATAATTACTTACGCGTCGCACACCCAGCATCCTACGCCTATCTACGACTATCATCCAGGTGACAGCCATTTTGATGGGCGGCAGTGCGCGCCCGTATAAGTAGTGAAAGTTGCGAATGGAGAAATCTGCAAGCTAAGTATGGTTGGCCTGGCAGAGGTCCCAGCATCCTCAGATCAAGCTCCTACATCGTCTGCGAAAAACGGCGATCTTGATGGTGTGGAATGCACGTTGAGGAAGCACTGTGGAAGCTTTAACATATACAACATAGTAAACTCGTTAGCGTTCTCCGCCAAGTCACATTTAGTAAAGGGCTCGATATAGCCTGACGTTTTCAACGCGGCCCGGCCAGTGGTGGTCGGCGCTAACCACGCTCGCCACGCCACGCCAGGCGCGACAAAGATCACCTCTCTACAGTCCACACTTCCACGGCGCCGCACATCGACGCGGGGACTGCGTAGGGCATGCGCATAAGGAGTAATTAGAGAGGAGTAGATGGACGCTGCTGAGCCGGGCGGCGTGTCACGTATACATATGAGCCCTCGTCGGGCGTGCCAGCTCCACACCTTTTCACAAACCTACTCACTAGTCTGTAGTTACGGCGCGTGCATCAGTCTCGAGAACATCTGCTGGGCTAGTTGGTTGAACATTCGCTGCCTGTAAGCGGTAGCAAGTGCTCTGCTTTGTTTAGCCGCACGAAAATCATGAACGTGCTTCGGGGGAAGGAGAACTCGCGAGCTGTACGAGACACAAGACATTCTCCAGTGGGGATGCCTGCGTCAGCGCGCCCGTCAGCGGCCTTGAGACAAAAAAAAAACTTTATTACCTCAGTCTCCACTGCTGGGAACCATATTGGCGCAGAGCTGGTTTCGAAAGAAATATTTAGATTTTGGTGGGATTGCCATCCCACCAAAAACTAGACATTTATTTCTAAACAAGCTGGTGCATATCGCTTTCTCCATAAATAAATGCACCCTTAGAAAATGCTAAGGGGAGGGAGGGAGAGGTAATCCCCCCCCCCCCATTATATCCTCCCTGACATGCGAAGCGTACAGTCTGTAGCAAACGGCCTCCAAATTATGACCACTGCACAATTCCGCAACGAGCTAGAGCAGCTTGTATTTAGTTTTTGTTTTGTTTTGTTTGCTTTTAAAGGTTTTGCATTTTTCGGCGCACAGTGCGCCTTTCTCGCGAGTCCGAATTAGAAACTTTGAAGAGGAGGGGCGTCAGTCTAACGACCTTCGCCGGACTGAGCTCTTCAAAGAAAGTGCCGCAGCATCTGCCCGCAGTGACGCTCGCCTCGGCTGATTAGCACGGCGATGCTTCTACGTTCACACATTTTTTTTTTCCGGATGATGAAAGCAGCGCTCGTTACTAACGAGAGAAGACGCCTAAATATAGCGCAGGGGTCTCGTGCGTTCAGGTGCGAAGAATGGCACCGCATAACAAGATGGGCATGTGGTCGGAAGCGCCATTTACGAAACATTTCCCACACATCGTAAGTTACGGGTGCACAGTCGTGGACGATATGAAAAAGCCTTGGCAAGCGCGTGGCTTATAGATAAGGTATAAGAAAGGTATCGACATCATCACCCTCCTTCTCTGACGCGCATACTTTTTATCTTTATTTTTTTCACTTTCGCACTCGCGCATGGACGGTAGCGCCGCCTGGATCGCTCCAAGATAGCAGGCGGCATTCTTTAAAGGATATCGCTACTTTTCCGCACAAAGGAGCTTTAGGCTTAGAAGGCCTGCAGCGCTATCTATCGGAAGAAACCTCAATCATTATCGAGGCGTCAGTGGCTGTTCAACTTTGGTCGTTACTCCTTGCTTGACCTCTGTTGCTGTTTTAACCGATGGTAGAGGAGTTTCGCAACAAACGTTGCAATCAAGGGCGACTGAAACCACCAGGTCGACAAGTTGAGTGATCAATTTTCGGGTGTTTGATAATAAGCTAATGAATAAAAAAAATAGATAAGCATAGTGATAATTATCCCTGGAGAAGGGGAACAAGGGGACAAAGGACGAACACAAATCTGCAAACACAGGTATACGTGACTGATGCGCGACTGAGAAAATCCGTCTAGTCACTGGAGGTTTTGCAGTAGCGCACCAGTGACCTAGCTGTGTTTGGAGATCTGTGTTTGTCATTTGTCCCCTTTGTTCCCTTTCTCCAGGGATTATTATCGTTATTCTTATCCAGCTCGCTCACACCTTTGCATTAATTGCATTATCATCATAAGCAATAAGCGTTTTTTTCTTTTTTACCGCTCTTCAATGCTTGTTTACCAATCACCATTTTCTCATGTTGTCTTGCGTTACGTATAAGTCAGCAAAACATTCCTGTCTCAAATGTCGCGTGCCAGTCTATCACTTTGAAGGGGAAGCCTCGCTTTTTATGAATCGTAACGTAACGTGAGAAAACAGCGCCATGTGAACCAGAATTTACTGTCTTCAAAGTTGTCGCGTTTTATATTAAAAACGACGCCGAAATTATTCTTCACTCAAGCATTCGTTTAGCGAACAAGGAAGTAACAAAAACTATTTTAAACAGCTTCTAAAATGCCAATAATTCACGCAATAGTCTCAATAATAACTTACCTTTGTTCCGTTATTATACAGCACTTGAGGTTTTCAAAGCCAAACGCTCGCCTGGACTTTTTTTTTTTTCATATCGTCCGCGACTGTATTTAAGAGCCGCACTTACAGCTGCGCATGAGATCGTTAAGAAAAAAGCACGGTGTTTGTTGAAGACATTAATAGGCTAGGTGGCGCAAGCTACCGCCCGTCACAAAGGGTATAGCCATTAACATCCATCCATTAACATCCATCAGACAGATGTACCTGCCGAAACGCCTCACGCATGTTTGAAGCACGTTTTCTTCATACGTTTATACGCTTCGAAGGACTTTGCAGACAGTTTTTGTATGACCAATGAGACACGGACCGTGAGACAAGGAAGAAACACGTCTCAGACAGCGTCTGAAGACAGTCTTTTGTGCAGTGTGGCTTAACAAACGCGGGGCCGTGGCGACTCCCGAGCTACTTATATTCGCTCCGCAGCCAGTGGACTCGCGACATCAGTCGATAAGATTTAAGAACTCCAAAATAACGAATAACAAAGTAAGAACCGTGCACATACCAAGCCACGCACACGTCGTTTTCTATAAGCTGTCTCTGATTACAGCTCCCGTGGATCGTGTGACGAGAACTACTATCCTGATTTGGCGGAATGCGCGTTGAATGAGCATAATTGCGCGTTTCTCCCAAATCGAGATTCTTTTTTTCTCGGTAAAAGACGATTGAAAGCTCGTTCGGAGCTTGCGTTGTAAACAACGACCAACATGATGATTTTTCGTTAATACCCCTTCAGAAACACGTAAACGAAAGGATAAACGGTCTCGCATATCGCGTAAAATATCGGGGCCGACAAAACAGAAGATGCCTGCTGCGTTTTAAACGCAAATCCTTTGATAAAACATTCTACAGTCATTGAAGAACCGCAGGACGTGGCTTTAATAGGTTCGCTCGTCCTGCTTGGTGATTAGTTCTTCGGCGATCTTATCGGCTAATACCTCGATGCGGAGCGCAAGTTGTTCCGCTACTTAAGCGGGGTTTCGGTGACGTCAGAACGATGCCGAGCTCTGATTGGCCCGATTGAAAGGATAGTGGATGGACCTCGAGGCAGCTAGCATTGAGGTCTACCCACTATCCTTCCAAGCAAAGCCAATCAGGGCTCGGCATTTTGACGTCAGTGCAACCCCTGCGCAAGAAGCAGACGAACTTGCCCTCGTCATAGCATTTGCTTGGGAGCGATAATAAAATGTGTTTCTTAAGTTGTTGATGACTATACAGTGACATATAGCTTAACCGTAATATAATGTACACAGCGCTTCACGTTATACTTATAGATTGTCCGGTGACATCCGGAAGTTATTAAGTTTTTTTTGTGCTGGTCCCAAAATATAGCCAGATGTCATATTTATTTCATTAGAGCCAGACGCCTCAATATTCGTTGTATCAATCATGAACGTCAATACGAGGCTTCACGGCGAATTTCGCGAGTATGCATGGCTGGTCGTTTCATAACGTGTGTGACGGTTGGTAACCCCAACCCTGGTCCAGGAGTTCCTCTTGGGCGAGAGCAAGTGAGGAGACCGGCGAACAGATGCAACGAGTTTAATACTAAGAAATTGGGGGAAGCGTCGGTGACCTTGGGGCTCACTGCTTCGTTGACAACGTGCTCGTTCAGGCGTTCGGAACACCGCAGGGGCAGGCAGACCGGGGCTTCCGTTTAGAGTACAGGCTGGCTTGCGATGAGTCGTGGCTCTTGGCGTCAGATCGGGTAACGCCAAGGTCGATCGGGAGTTGTTGCTGCTGCATCGGCAATGGCAGACGGCGACCCCGGTCGTGGCAGTTGCGTGGAAAACGTTCGTCATGCAGTCTCCGCCCCAGGGCCCAGCACGCCATTTCTTCTTTGTTTCCTTTCGGCTGGCTGCGCTGACCACGCGTCAAGTCTCGATCAACGCGCTCGTCCAACTGGTTTTCCCGCCGAAATCCCCACCGACGGCCGTTGAGCTCCCCTCCTCTCTCTCCCTCTCCTTTCCCTCGATTCTCCCCTTGTTCCCGACGAGCACGGAATGCGGGAAAGCCCGGGTGGTTCCTCCAAGGTTGAAGGCGCGCTGTTTCCTGTTCTGCCACACCCCGGCCCCCGCGAGGCAGTCATTCTCGGAACACGTCAATGTCACACCCCGGCTTCGCGAAACACCGGCCCTCTCGGAACTCGCGATCGTCACACGTCCCATCAGGCATGGAGACATCCAAGTCGCGGAAACGTTGACTTATTCCCGGTTTTGATCTACTGTGTATCCAGAAAGGAGGTTTTTCATCACACACCCCTCCCCTTCGAAATCTAGCCGACCCTATAATTTACACATGCACTTTGACCATCTCTCCTCCTTCGCACCCCAATGGACCTTTGTAGAAACATCGGTTCGAGAGTAAATAGTTCCAGTACCCTCTCTCTCTTCCTTCTAACCGAGCAGAGAGGGAAGATGGTTTCTTTCTGTCGACTTTGGGGCAGAAGATTACGCACGATGGGGACAAAGGCGAGTTTGGGGGAGCCGTATCTAGGTCACAGCGCCTCAATGGGTGAACAGGATGTAGCTGACGTTTTGGGTGTAGAACGGGTGGGAGAGGCCTTGCGCGCGCGTTGTTTTCTATCCACTCAGTCTCGAACCCAGTCGCGTGTCTAGGTGGCAGCACATATTCGCCAAGAGGTCCATTCATGAGCTACTCAGCCACCTCAGGCGCCCCCCCCTTTCTAAGAAATTCCTGGCAACGCCACTGTTTTGACCAACATGGTTGATGGTGCTTGCGTGCAAAGAGCATCGTCCAAGAATTGAGCTATCCTCAATACTACTGGGTGAAACAAGGAGACGGCAGGCTCTTTAAATCGACCGGAAAATTCGGTTTCTTAACCTATCGCGCTACGACTTTGTGCAGCGTTGCCCACAGATGGTGCATTTTTTTTGTAAAATTTGCGAAGAACGAACTTACCTGAGGAAAAAGTAAAGAAAGAAAAAGGCTTAGCTCCTATGGAAACGCAGCGACGCCACCGGTCTGCAAACAACACGGCGCCGTTTCGCACGGGAGACAAGAGATGGCGCAAGCGGTCGCGACGCCAACTGCCGCCAACGAACGAGCAGACGACGCCGAGAGCCATCGTGTTTAGCAGACAAGGAACTGCAGTTCCTTGCTGTTACCGCGCCTGTTTTTGTTGTCGAAAGTTTGGCGTTACCGCGCCGCTTTTGAGTCGAAAGGATCGTCTGCTAAAGTGCCGGCTCTCGGCGCCGTATGCTCGTTCGTTGGCGGCGTTCGTTGCGCCATCTCTTGTCTCCCGTGCGAAACGGCGCCGTGTTGTTTGAAGACTGGTGGCGTCGCTGCGTTTCCATAGGAGCTAAGCCTTTTTCTTTCTTTACTTTTTCCTCAGGTAAGTTCGTTCTTTGCAAATTTTACGAAAAAAATGCACCATCTGTGGGCAACGCTGCACAAAATCGTAGCGCGATAGGTTAAGAAACCGAAATTTCCGGTCGATTTAAAGAGCCTCGCCGTCTCCTTGTTTCACCCGGTAGTAAATCTTATATTTCTTAGAACGAAGTTATTTTACTGAGACAGCAGTCAAATGCTGTCGTGACTCTCTTTCAAAGTTACTCAGTTGTGGAACTCCCGTCGAAGGCGGTCTCCCTCTCTCTCACTGCAATCCGCCTCCCGTCGTTTGAAGCGCCATCTAGATTTTCGTTTCACAACTGTGTTTCCATAGAGAAGAGCTGGAACGCCATCTAGACGCCGTGCTTCGAAACGTACGCATTCCATAGAATACACTGTAGTTACCATAGCAGCCGTCCGGCGCGTCGAACGTTTTGAGCGTCATCAAAAACCACCAAATTAGAAAGTTTTACAAATATTGGAGCACGTGGGAAGCACAGTGAAGTGCTAGTTACCACTCGTGTAGCAGCTGCAAGGTTAGCGGCGCGATGACGCGCCCCCGCGTTCTAACAGCGGAGCTGTTGAATGCTAGTTTCCCCAGGTCCAATGACCCCCACAAAGAAATGAAGACACCGAACTCTGGACACCTACCGCCACCTATGAGCGACGGCGGCAAGCCACGTATCTGGTTGCCGCCGTCGCTCATAGATGGCGGCAGCCTTTCCACTCTGGCTTGCCGACTTGCGGCCGGCCGTTACTTTACATTGTACAGCTCCGTTGGTCATCTTCTTCACCAGAGTGGAAAGGCTGAAAGTTTTTCCTTCTCTTATCACCCCCGTTTGCTCACCACCTGCCTTGTGCCTGTTTCACGAGTGGCAACTTCAGCGCACTACTGCGCTTTTTGCGCGCTCAGTCTTTCTAAAAATGACTGATTTAAGGGTTTTCGATGACTCCCAGAAAGTTTTTAAGTGGGACCATATTCTTCTTTCAACTGATTAAAAGGTTAATTAACGAATATTAGTTAATTATTTGCCTTGTCGTGACGATTGGCCCCCTATAGTATGTCCCCCTGGCCGTATGACCTACATGCACA
Source organism: Ixodes ricinus (assembly GCA_037355805.1). NCBI lineage: Eukaryota > Metazoa > Arthropoda > Arachnida > Ixodida > Ixodidae > Ixodes > Ixodes ricinus. The sequence goes on along the minus strand of JAZHYW010050765.1, from coordinate 24,074 downwards.
AACTGCATTAGTGTAGTATCCTACGGTTTGTTTTTTTAACAAATCTGTAAGTCCTAAAAAGAAACACCCTGAAACGTTAAATTTAACAGTCGCACTGATTGGCTTCCAGGTTGCCGTTCTCAAGAAGCAGCCTCAGCATGCTGAGGAAAGTAAAACTAGATGTCATATAACGCTGACGTCGTCCTATTGAATTTGAAAACATCTCTTTTTCTCTTCAATATGTTCTCATTCGAGCAGTCACACGGTCGAAGGCCCTCCTAAGAACGCCATATACGTATGGCATGGCCGCGTTGGAGCCATTTTGTAACACAAGCTTACGGAATTTCAAGCTTGTCACAAGTCGAAAACCGTCCGGACTCTGAGCGCTTTGATCAGAATCTATAAGGTGGAGTAGTAAAGCTTGACTTTTTACCATGCGCCAGACTATGTAGTTATTTAGCGAATTCACGTCAGTATGAATCACAGTGACGATGTAGGCGAGTTGGCTCATTCTCACGAATTGGTGAATCGGAGAATCAACGCAATTGTCCCGTCGACTCTCTACTCTGTCCATCTTTACTGCACGCTGTTTCACCAAGTCGGTATGCACTCCAAAGTCCGCCGCACAGAAACTAGTGGAAGTGCGATTTAGAGTTAACTTACAAACTCTGACTCAGCTCAAGCTTTTGTTTCATGTGCTGTTTGCGTGAACCACGATAACCTGAGAATTACGGCGAACTGTGTCCGCGCCCATCTCGAGTTCGGTGACCCGATTTTCGGTCAGTGGCTCCCCCTCAATCCGTTTAGTCTTCGTCGGACACATTCGTTAGCGCGACGTCGTCGGTCGAGCCATTGCCACGACACTGGGGAACACTCAACGCCGCGCTGCCTGACGCACTCCCAGCGAGGAAGCAGTCCCCATCTCCCGCGCCACGAATCCAGTTCGGAACGACCCCTTCCCGTAGGGACACTTTACGCGCCTCTCGACGACTCTAACCCCTCGACGTGCCTAGAAAAAGAATGTCGATGTGTTTGGGTAGAGCTCAAGTTTGGGTACGGCTTCCGTAGCAAACAAATGCATTGCAGAAACAAAATCATTCCCGAAATTGCAGTCAGTGCGTAGGCGAGCTGGTGGAAGTTTACCATGATGTATTTCACCCGAGACTATGGCAGAAAGAGGAAAAAAAATTACAGTTTAAGAAAAAGTAACACAAACCTCTTCCACCGTAAAAAAAAACAAAAAACAAAAAAACCTTCTTCTGTTTGATCTTCGAATTCAAAAAGCCTTCTTTCCTTAGATCAGCACCTTTCCTTTCGTAAGTGGGCAGCACTTACATATCATGAGTCGAGCTTACCTTATATTGGCCCCTTTAATGTAAGGTTTCTTACTGGTTTCCTTACAAATCGAAGGAAGCGACGTAGCTACCTCAGATGCTTCCTTTCCTTTCCGCTTTCAATGGCGACGTTCTGGGATATTGGCGATTCTTTCCACGTCGTTCATTACTGGAACAGTGTGCAGGTATAGAGGCCGTAGAGCAACCGGAGAGCGCGTTTGATGGCTGTCACCACCGGCGGCGAGAGAAGCGACCGCGTACTTCAACGCTTCCGCTGACGGTGTGGCCAGGCAGTGCATTTCGGTGTCGTGTCAAGTTTTGTTTTGGGGCCCCGTTGCGTCAACCAGTAATATTTCAGTCTGTGCATCCACGCTCTTTCGCACCAGCGAATTCTAAGAAACGCCTGAATCGAAGTAAAAGTGCGAAGGAGTCTGATCTTGCAGTTAGACTAATATGTACACTGAATCAACGGCGAGAAAGTTCGGGAATTCAAACTTTTAACCTGGACGCTGTCTGCCAAATTTATCGAACGTCCCCGCTCATCTAAGCGCTTCTCTTTTTGGAGAAATCGAGAGAAAAAATAACGAAACTGTCATTCCAGCAAGGAAGGTATAGCAATGTTGACTGTGGACAAACCTGATGTAAACTGTGGATAAGCTGTAGCCAGCGTCGCCGCGTTGAGGGAGATCACACGGCGTAACAATCATTGGACACTTCCCGACGCCGAATTAGCGGATTTTACTTCGTGATCCCCAACCACTCTCACAGCAGAGGTGAGGTGAATGTGGAAAAGGCAGTGTTTTTCACTGAATGCCGACATGTCTACTCCGAAGATGCTCGTGCCAGGTAAGCTGGTGGCAAACGTGGCAGGGTCAAGCAAACAAGATGCAGAAAACGTATAGCAGCAGGGCGTGGCATCACTCAACGAGGTCACCTGATAAACGCAAACTCAAAATGAGCTCGCAAGGCAAAAAATAGTGTCTCGAGCATTTTTTAGCATCAGTTGCGAAGGAGGGACAACAAGGAAGCGATCACATTGCATTGCTTGCATACATCGAAGAAACCATTTATGTAACAATCACGGACAAAACGACGTAAAAAAATTGCGTAATAATAGTTTAACGTAGCAAACCTTTTTTTTTTTGCCTCTTCCGTAATATTTTTACTGGTTGGAAATCTTGGCTCACCGTGAATCTCCTTACTCGTTTAACCTCTTAATTGGACCTGTCAGCCTACATTTGATTTCTTGACTTATGATGAACATGCAATAGGTATAGCGAGTAGCGACATCCAGTATTACCTCTCAAATCCTCTTCGCCTTTAAAACGGAACTTATACTGGCTTAACAAATATATTCCAGGACTCGTGATGATAGAGTGCAGCGTTACTATACTGTAGTACAAAAACTCGACCGAGAACTCGAAACACCGTCTTACAGCAAACCCTTTTTTTTTAAGTCAAAAACAAAAACAAACAAACCAAATCTTGAGTGGATATTAATCTCTGACTAGCCCCTCTTATCTAATAGTGAGCTTGTTTCAAGTAACGCAACTCCATTGTAGAGTTGAGTTTTAAATAGCCATAGATATCTTCAAGAGTTGATTTTTGAAATTGTATCTCTTGATTCGTTGAAACTCTCGACCTGTTGGTCCTCTTGCCTTATATTGAATCTATTGACGTGTGTGATCTCTTGACTCGTTGGATCTCTTGATCCAATCCGATCCACTGGAAACCGATGACACCTTTGATTTATACTCCGTTTCGCTTTGGGTGTTAGCAGAAGAGAAGCTCCTGGAGCGAGCGCAACGCTTCGAGCGGGCCTTCTATGCACGACGCGCTCGATAAGTGAATCCGCCATTCAAAACAAAATGCTTGTGCTTGTAGCATCCGCTTTTCTCAAACGTATAATAAACAAAGTAGCCGTTGGTGGAACGTTCACAACTCGTCGTCTTCTCGAATCAACAGTCGCCGATGGAAAAATTAAACGTGCGAGCAAATCGCGTGTTGTTGCCAGACCAGGACACGATGCACGTAATGCACGGTCAAAACATGAAAGATATTGATGCCCTTGAACTAAGCATTCTCAGTTTTAGCTGTTTGGTTTCCTAAAGCACTTTAGATGTCAAAGTGACTGCTAAAATACTTGCGTTGCGTATTTTGTTAAGCAGTGCTGAGACCAAGTCGCACAATAATCTCGACTCCGGATACGTTCAGCCTTTCCTTAATCAACGAAGGAACCCTTCGTCTGCACCTTACCTAAGGAAAGGATGAGGTGGGTTTCTGAAACAACATGGCACCTTTCTTTAAGTTAAGCCACTTTCTTTCCTTACATAATTAAGGTAAGGAAATGCAGAAAGGAAAGGCCCGTTCTTGAATTCGGAGGTTAGTTTCGGGTTAAAATCACCTTGGTAAAAATCATGCCGTAAACAATTTTGTATGTGGTAAGGGAAGGACGAAATTAAAATGTATAAAACCTGAAGTCCCCATAGCATCATCCGAGATAAGATAATCATCAGATATAGGAATACGACTGAAATCGCTAGAGAACTCGGCAGTTGAATAAATAGTCGCGACTCTAACTGTACAAAAACGCTTTAAAGCTTAACGACTTTTCTACTGCAAACCGAAACGATCTTGAAATAAGTTATACCATTGCCTTTTTTATTCCAGAAAGTCTGTCAAATCCCGAAAGTACGTGGCCGCTGTAAGGGGAAAGGAGATCAGAGAAGAAAGCGCGCGCAGGGGCTCTCTCTGGCAGCGCCAAACAAATGCCCCAGCGGTAATTTCCGGATACACAAACGCGCTCCTCTTTTTTTTATCTCTCTCTCTCTCTCTTTTTTTTTAGGAAAGGAGAACACTTTGCGTCGACCTTCCTCCTTTCCGGCCCTCTCCCGTCTCTCCACGCGCCGGCAGCCTGATTTCTTTTTTCTCCGTTGCAGTTCGTTGTTGTTTCGCGAAGAGGCCACCTTGCGTACTCTTGGCGCTGGATGAAGGGTTACCCTAGAGTTCCTGTATAGTTCCCTACGGGAGTCAGAGTTGCGCGTCTGTTTTCAATGTGCCGCCGCGCCGCCATTCGCCGAGATCCGATCACGTGAGGAGCCGGATCAAGTGCCTTGCAGGTAAGTAGACGTTGCACGCGCACCGGCGTACGTTCCCCTGCTTTTGAGCGCGCCGCGCGCCTCGAACGCGCGGCGCCGCTATTCGTCGAATTCAGTCACGTGACGAGCGGGATCAACATGCCGTGCAGGAAGGACGGCGCTACGGAGATGAACGCGCAACTCTGGCTCCCGTAGGGAGCCTATACAGAAACTCTAGGTTACCCCAGAAGTGGCTTTGCCCTACCATATGGATAACCGTTCGGCGCTGCTCCACGCGCGCCCAATGGCTCCGTCGTGGTATTGACGGGCTTTCTAGAATAAGAAGGCTATGATTATATAATATACTTCGAACTTTGTTTGTAATGAGTGCTCAAAGAAGCAGTCAATATAATCTTTAGAACTTTATATATCAACATTTTATTGTAAGTACATCAATTTCTTCGTTTCACTCTAATGCCGACGGCAGCCGACGCCACGATTTAACGGAACCAATCAAACAGCGGCAAAAAAACATCGTCATGGCTCTTGTTTTTTTGTGTTTTATGCAGATGATAATAATAAAGATTTTATTTCCATTTTCATTTTACAGTGAAACAAACGACAAGGACAAGAAGCTGCTAATGCAGCTTGACGACGCCCTAGCTCTCATACACACTTCGGCGGGAAAGCAGCTTTAAATCAACAAGCTAAGCAAAACAAAAACTACTATTATCACTATATTGTACACGTAGAATATTATTAAAAATAAAGTTTTCACTAAAAAACACAATTTTACAACACATGCGTTACACTACACAGTAGAACATTAACAATGAGATTGTAATAGCATATTTGCTAACATTCAATTTGTTTTTGCAGGTATGCACAAATCATTTGCTTCTAGTTCATTAAGCAATTAGTTAGCAACACATATTTCAATTGTGTAAAACCGTAGTTAGTAACGGGTGTTGTCAAACACTCCACGTTTCGACATGGCGAGTGACACACTTATGATCTAACTTAATGAAGCATGACAGCGCAGAAATAAACAAAGTATTGTTATGTTTTAAGGCTACGTAATACATCACCAGCAACAGAAACTTGTACAACTGTTCAATGGGAATGACACAATGCTTTAAAAAGAGTTCCTTAAAAGGATGAAAAAATAACATTTTCAACAATTCGAATAGCCATCTTTTCGGTTAGAAATAGTCTTGCTAAGTCTTTTTTTTTTTTTCTTTTTTTGACCCCAAACTAAATGACAATACACGTTGTGGGTGTAAACCAAATAATATAGAAATAATTTTACACTTGTTGGAAATACATAACGGTTTCTACAAAGGAAGTGAAAAGCACACCCCGCGTTTTTACTGACTTTACCACCTCTAGTGTTGATGAGCCTAAAGATATTTCAAACGGATAAGAAATCTGCCTACTTCGAAGTCGAAATAGCACATTTAGTTTTATCAGCATTCATTTTTAAACGTGGAAACAGCGCAAAACGTTTGACAAAGGACAAGTGAAAGAAGTGGACGGAGCGCTTTGTCCGTCCACTTCTTTCACTTGTCCTTTGTCAAACTTTTTGCGCTGTTTCCACGTTTGAAGATGTTCAACCAACTCGCCCAACTTACCGCCTTGCTGAACTTCATTTTTAACCCTTTTACTTTAGTCCACAAATATAAATATCTGAAAGAACTCTAATTACTTTTCTCCCACCGGCTAAAGCAATCATGCACACAAAAGGAAGCGCAGGATCGGGGCGCATTAATTCTGCGTAATTTGTTTAGTCGTAATTTTCAGACAAAAAAAATGTAATACATTTTTTTTTTTTTTAATGTGGCGAGGCTTTGAAAAGACACGGCGACGCTCGTGAGGACGAGTGAGTCTAAACGTCGGCTGCGTTTCTCGAAAGAAGCACTTCTGCATACGCGGGTTTCATCGACCAATCAAGATACAGCTGTAATTTTGTTTTAAATATAAAAGCATTTTGATTTTATGGCAATAGGTGATACACGGTTTGTATCAATTCGACAAGCCCCGAAAGTATTTGTCACACCCCTGTCGATCGGCCAAGGTCGTGCGATCTTGATCGAATGACATTATATGATCGGCCAATCAGGGCGTGCCACTCCTTGCGCAATGAGATGCACGCGCCGCCCTCCCGGTCAGGATCGCGAGCTGATTCGTGGAACACGTAATGCAATTCGATAGATATGACATTAGTGACTTTTAGCGAACCGCTACGGTGTTCTGCGTATCGCACTACCGAAGTCTTTGAAGCAGGCTTTTACGCGCGCGCCCCACGGTCACCTGACCACCCAGAAGCGCGCTAAAAAGATGCTTTCAAAGGCTCCGGTAGTGCTGTACGGGGAATACGGATAGTGGTTTGCCAAAAGTCCCCATTGCCATCTCGCAGGGGTAGTACTTCTACTGCGTGGGAAACCGTAGTCTCATACATATTTTCGCTCAATTTTTACAATAATATTTATCGATATCGCGTAAAACAATCACCTGATTTCAAGCAGTCTGCACCTCAGTTGGTTACTTTTTAACGGCTTAATTCAACTGGAGAGACACCCAAATTATCCTCCATCAAGTTCGATGCGTGCAGTTTCTCACGGACACAGGAACACGCGTTGCACCAACGCGTGCTGATCTGCAATTGCGCCGTATAACAAAAAAACACCCAAGCCGTAAAAAAAAAAAAAAAAAAATTCAGCGGTGTGTCTAGATTTTTGTCATCGGCGGCTCTGTCGCAATAAAATTGATACGAGTTCTGTGACCTGTTTCTTTTTTTTTTTTTTACTCTAGACGTAGTTATTACCGTTAGTACGAGACTGCCTAGCGAGGCACGTGGCAATAAAACTGTAGAGAATGTATTCTGGAACGCACATTAAATTAAACTTTGAAACTTGGGGGCGCAAAATAAAATACAGGTCTGATCGATAAGCTGTTATTTGCCATAGCAACACCGCCTTTTTTGACGCCGAAATCGTCAAAAGGTTAGTGGAATTGCTTTAATTTTTCGTGTTTACTAAATTATGTATTTTGATATCTACGGTAAATACACTCCGTGAGTGACCTTTATCTTCAGGATCGTGTTTTGGGTAAGCCGTTGAATATTTTAGGAGAAAAAAAAATCAAGAAAGAAATCCGAATTTATGTATGTTTATTATGTCTGCTTGAGTGCCGAGAGTCCCTACGATTTCTACAATGCGACGCCTTGTTTTCTTGGTTGCAAATGATTTCGAAATAAGCTTCGCAAACGAAACCTTTCCCGGCGGCTAGAGCAAAGCACGATAACAATGAGGTTATAAAACATTCAAGGACACGCAGTGCACTTGCATTTTTACAATGCTAGACTGTATACTCCGTTTCACCTTATGTTGTACCGCAGAGAAGGCTAGAAGCGCGAGCTCATAGCGTTGGGAGCTGCTCTTAACGCACGAGAGCTTCTGCCGCCGAGATGTGCCCTAGAGCAAGGAGCTCGCGCTTGTAGCCTTCTCTGCGGGACATCATAAGGTGAAACAGAGTATAGACCTTTCCAAAAGGAGCATCTGGCCGGTGCCATCTTGACTGTTCGTGTGTATGGGGCGTGCTTTCCTCGCTTTCCGAAGCGACGAACACGCACGTGCGGAGCTGTGAAGACCGCACGCGGTACTGTGACTTTGTAAACATTAAAAAAAAGTCTATAGCAGTCTGCGTACACGAGTCACCGCGATATTCTTGGTTCGAATGCCGCGAGCCAAGTGTTCTCCTTCAACTCATTGCCACGCGGCATTCGAAGCAGGGATCTCGCGGTGACACGCATTAGAATCTGTACGCAGACTGTCTTTTGTACGATGTATAGGCAGTGTGACCCGGCTTTGAAGTGAAACGGAGTACAGCCTCGCATCTACCCTCTAATCATTCCAGTCAGAGCTCGGCTTCCGTCACCGCGCGCTCTCGTCTCCTTCTCTTCGTCACTTTCTACCCGCATGTGGACCTGCAGGGAAGTGCTGGCGTCCCCTGCGAGTTCCCGCATAAGCGAGAGGCAAGAAGAAAAGCCGCTTCTTTGTACAAAAAGTGGAGTTAATTATCGGGAACATGGTCATCCACCCGCAAGCTAATTTCAACGAGAAGAAAAATGAAATAATTACACAATGAACCGAAGCATAGGAAGGATGAGTATCGCTGGAATATGTATGACGAACAAAACGGTCTCGTGGAAAGAGTGTAACATTCTCGTGTAGGGTAGAAGGGGAGTGAAAGAGTGAGGGATCCAATCAACGAACTCTGGGGCGCTGCCCACTGCACGTGCTCGCGGTTGACAACGGCAGCTGCCTCCTATATATATATATATATATATATATATATATATATATATATATACTTTTTTTTTAATGTGTTACATAGTACATAACGACGACACGATATTAATACGTGTCCTTGCGCTCCTTTTTGTGCTGTCCTCTATGTCTGTCTTTTGATTATATATATATATATATATATATTTGTAATTTGAGTTGCTAACAATTCGATCGAGAAGAACTATTTATATTGGTGCTGCATTATGTTTCCTTACATTTAAATGTTTTATTGTATTTTATGTTATTTTTATTTTAGTTTACTTTTATCCGGTTTTTCATGTTCAAGTGTGTTGATTTTGCTTCTTTCTTCCTTTTTTTTTGTATAATCCCAAAAAGTGTTTATGCCGTCTCCTATCGTGTTCCCGTGAGGAACTGATAGTATTTTGAAATGAATAAAAAAAAACATCATGTCAGCGCCCCGGTGCAAGAACTATTATAAAATCAGTTGTATTAGTAAATACATAAAAAACAAAAATACTAATCGAAAAAATAAGGCTTCATGAGAACAAAACAAAATTGGGAGAAAAATTTGCTCGGGATGGACGTGCACACTACTCTAATTTTGTAACATACGCTATAGGTACACACTTTTGACGAAGGCTACACCAACACTAAATGTCACATAACATACTTAAAACCGCATGAACAAGAAAGTTGTAAAGAAATAGAACCAAACATGTGCTCGACTGCTTCTAACTGTCAACCATGTATACACCAGCAAAAAGAAAGCAATATATATATATATATATATATATATATATATATATATATATATATATATTCTAAACGTTTTCTGCATCGACTTGCAGTAGCGCTTCTCTTTGCAGGAAGTGAGGACCTGAAATTGCTACGTCAATCATATTTATTTATCTGCACATACTCAAATGTCAATGGAAACGAAACATACTATCTTGATCATGAGATTTTAAAATATTATTCGTTTTACCGTAACTTAGGGTGTACTGAAAGCTGAAACAATATCCGGACAGAGGCGCACAGACTAAAAGCACAAGGCCAAGGTGCATTCAAAGTTCTCTATCGGTTAAACCGGTAATCGCAGGCGCCCGAAAGACAAACAACGCTGTGGAGTTTCGCTGCTTATGCGGAGCGCATAAGCAGCCAAACAAAGAGCAAAGAGGAGACGACCGCCATTTTGACGCAACGCTGTCGGCGCGCCGAACACTGCTGAGGCTAAACGTTATCTGCTACGGGTTTTTTTTTTTCGCCTGAATAAACGTTTGCGTTTAAACACGGAGAAACTTCATTCGTTACCTCTTTAAGCCACCGAGGAATAACACTCTATAATTTTCTTGCCAGAGCCTGCCGAATAAAAAGAGAAAACCGAAATTTCGACGTCGATCCCATGCATTCCGGTATCATTTCCGCCGGGCGAATGAATGAAAATGGCGGCCCTCCGCGCTCAGCTGGTTGCAGCCGGAAGTTCACGCGCATGCGCTCACGCCTGTCGCTCTGCGCCGCCGGCTGAATGGCTCACTCGGGAGGGGGCGTTACGGCGGCGAGATCATAGACTGGCCAAACTCTCCCCATATACGGGAGTGGGGTAGACCTCAATGTTAGATGCCTTGAGACCTACGCACTGTCCTTCCAATCAGAGCCGATCAGTGCTCGGAGTTCTGACGTCATTGCAACCCCTGCGCAAGATGCAGACGAACTTGCGCTCCGTATAGACCGTTCCATTAGGGTCATAGCAGAGAGGGTAATAGAGAGAAAAAATGCCCTCTCCCTCTCACCCCGCATGTCGTCTGCTACTGCCGAGTGGGCAGTACCTGGCATCCGGCTGGCGTGCAAACTCTGTTTAAAATCGCGTCATTTTGGAAATTTCAAGCGCAGATGCGCAGATTTTGGTATGCCAGTTATCGTGTAATACTATGCTAGATAAAAATATACTAACAGGGTTCAATTGCGCTGTTACCTGCGTGCAAATAAAAAAGAAATAGGGAAAACTGTGTCAGATTGGCCGGTCTCTCCGGCGAAAAGTAAATCCGGTTGCTGTACCTTTTTTACTATACAAAGTTCGTACTGGTGTAGGCTTTTAGCGACCATGAGTGGAAGTCTGAAATAATAAATAAAAACGTGCTCTCCTGCCACAATATACGCAGTAGTTGAGGGTAGTACTGCCGGCTGACTCAACTGCTATTTAAGTAACGGAAAAAAGATATGCTAGTTGATCATTTACCGAACTAGAACAACAGAGAGCTATAGGCTGATTTTGGAGTAGCCACAACTATTCTAAGAACGCGAACCACTTCACAACGGCAGCCACGAGCGAGAGTTCTATGTTCCGTACAGCCCGCCGCTACAGCCCAAAGATGGAGAATGGCAACCTTCCGGTTTGTCGTCTGCTAGCGGAGTCGGGCGCGTGCCCTCTCTCTCGTTTTACCCCGCCGAACCCGCTGAACTTCCCGGATGTATGGAGAGGGCGCTGCTGTCGAACAAAATGGTGCCGCCCAGAGAGCGCTAAATGGAATGGTCTATAGTCACCGACGGAATGAGAAGCGCAGGGTGTGGCATTTTCTGTTCGCGTTTTCCGCTTCCTGATTGGTTGTCATGGACGAATGCCGCAATCTCATTGGCTGCGTTTCTCAAACGGTCGGTGACCATAACTGCCGCCATCGCCTCGCATCCTGGGCTGCGTCCTGCGAAAGAGTGGGCCATTTTCACCAAATGTTCGAGGAAAAAAAAACGTGCCTTTTTTTACCGGGGAAAAAAAACTACGCATTGCCAAACGCTTAGTTTCAGTACAAATTTAGCGCTAGCGACTTGGACGAGAGGCCAAATGTCAATACTCGTATTTATTTCAAAATTATTCCGTTTTCGAAACTTTTTTGTGAGAAAACGACAACCTACGTAACCCGTGAATATATGAAGTTTGTGTCCTCTATCAAAAAGGGGCACCATTTTGTTTTTTAATAATGTTTAATAAAAATATCGCTTATAAATTTTAATTTAAATAAAGGTAAGTTATGTCGCCTCGACATGTTGTCCCAATCACTAGGTCAAAGCGCTCGACGATGCGTAGCTGTTTTGTTTGTTTTTTTATTTTTTCGCGGTGAGAAAAGCTTTTTTTTCTCTCTCTCCGATGCACCCAGTACCCTAAACAAGCAACCAAACGTATGGGTAAACAAACAAGAACATTTCAGTTATTTTTTTCGCAAGGTCAGCGCCGATGCAAAGATGAGTGCAGCCAACGGTACCACCGATTCCTTTTCCCGAATGTTTATTCAAAGACGCTAAAACAAGCTAGCGTCTCGAGGCTGGGCGTTTCACGGCTTCACAAAAATAAAGTAACGCAAACAGTGTGGATTCGGGTCGTGCCCAGAATTTACGATGTCAAGATTTTAAGCTTTCGTCTCGGGTTTAACGACGGCGAACGTATCTGACGTTGCCACTCTTCTGAAAACAGACGTGAACTTCGAAAGCACGTCTAGCCTGAAGATTTTCTGTTTTGTTTTTTTAAATTTGAGGATAAGCGTTAAGGTCACTTTTCAAAAGGCCATTCGCTCTGAGTGCTCGACTGATGTAAGATAAACAAAATGTCATTGTTGACACGTTGTTTCTCAGATAGCTGAATTTTGTTTTTTTTTAGATTTCTGTTTGTTGCGAACGTGAATCAAATTCAAATCTCTTATATTAAGCAATAAGTGTTTAGAAGGGCGAACAAAAATGATATCAATGCTGATTGCGCCCTGTAAGCAAGCGTTTTATTTTTTTTTGCGCGTATTTTCGGTGACCGGGTTTCTTGAAGGCGTCAGTCCCAAATATCTGCGTGCGAAATTACGGCACGTGCATCTGAACATTAAAAGTTTAAGAGAACTTTTTTACATAAACCCTTTGCGGGTTTCTTATCCTAACTACCTGTGTGTATAAATGCGTGCGAGCTTCAATGACACATATAACTAAATTTAACAGCGTCTTGATGCAGCAGCCTATATGCTGAATGTTGAACGAGATAACTTTTATATTTCTCCTTCGTCGCTCTCAAAGCCGTGGATGTTGAAAAAAGAAAGGCACAATTTAGGCAAGGAAATTCTGTCAAAACCCTTTTCCTCGATCGCGTTCGCTATAATCGCTGTAGTAAAATAAGACTATATTTCTTGTCATTTGAGATGAAGTCGCGGCTCGTGCTTCTCAGCGGGAAGTTCAAAGCTGAGCAGTAATCGGGACGCCTTTTTTTTTTTATCTACGTCAAATGTAGATGAATGTTCTTACACTTCTTATTGGTTCTAGTGCTTATATTTGTCTGGACAAAAAGCGAGGATTGATGTTCAATCAACTAATATCTGCCTCCAATCAGAAATGAAACAAAATATTCACTTATTTATGTTTTTGTCTTTCCTTTTACTACTATTAAAACAGCGATGCGATTAAGTGAGCGGTGCTTCCTAAGCTATGCTAAGAAAAAAAATAATGGTACAAAAATAATTTTAATACGTTTCCCGTATATAAAATAAAATATCACGTAAATCAATACTATAAAAACAAATAAAAATTTATTTGCGAAATCTAAACAGGCACCAGTTTGGCTCCTTTTGGGCCATGCATCTGAATAATTGTTGTTTGATGTATGAATCGTTGGAAAAATAGTTTCACAAGCAAACTTCCTATTCCAGAATACGTATGGGTTGCTGCGTCCATCATTACTGTTCTTGATTCGTTCCACATTAAAGCCATTATTTTGAGGAGTAATGTAATCATACGAAATGCAACATATTTTAGAATGCTCCACAATTATAGCACATGCTGAATTGACACTTCAGCGCGCGAGAGAACTGGAACAGAATTAAATAAGCAAGGAGCATGAGTCAAAATAAACCTATTTTACACACATGAATTCTTTCGCGTTTCAAGCTATTTCACTGGTCACGCTTTTCCTGTAAAGCGTGCATTATCCAGATTTCGAGAAATCTGGATAATTAATATTTGCGAATCTGCCGTACTTAAAATAATAAACACAAATTTAATTATGCTCCCAATTATAAAACAAAAATGTGATCTAATTTTTTTTTACTGGTATGTGATTTGTGTTTTTAAGAATAAGTGGTGGGCGGATTGCTTCTCTTTTTTTTCACCTTTCTATTTGCTTATTTGGAAGCATTTACGACGGACGGATTTCATTCCCAAAACACAAAAGAAAACATTGCCGCCTCGAGATAAATACAGAAATAAGACAAAACGTTCAATAACCCCCTTCCTACACAGCTTCATCTACACGCACGCGCACGCGCGAGAAGAGAAACGATGTGAACCAGCGAGAAATCTCCAGCCGTTCAAAACTCTTTTACAGCTCGCACTTCCCCCGTAAAGCGAGCACCATCCGCACAACTTTGGAGCGATAGGAGTAGCCCTCTTGCAAAACAGCCTCGCTTTGCCGGGCTTCCGTGCAAAGTGGGTCCTGTGCAAATTGCACACGTTTTCGCAAGATACGAAAACACAACGGACGTTAGTGCTGAAAACAACAGTGGAGCAGATACAAAAAATTTTTTTTAAAAAGTTGCTGTGAGACAAAAGGGTCACCCTCCTCTTGTCTTTTGTTCGGCTTATGGACGCGGAAGCGGATGGTAAACGAGGATCGTACTTTACGGCCTATAAATCGTCCCACTTATAAATGGCTGTCTTCAGAAAAAGAATGCCATATAAAAGATATAATGAACATGTAGGACAAAAACAACGCAACCTCATCTTTACACTAGCGAGGACATACGAGAATTCCATAAGCGAGCAACCTTAATAAATTTTACGTCCGTTGCTAGTTGAGAGATACGGTTGTGTCGTCTTTGTCCTACATGAATTCATTGTTTCTTTAAACTTCACTTGCTCCCACACGCTCTTCCTTCATCAATAAAAAGTTTGGTATATAGGTCGCACCTATATAGTTATACAGCCGGCGCGGCGAAACTGCATAGAAAAGCCCTCATGTGTCCATTAGTATCGTATAGCAATATTTCCGCCAGCGAGAGTAAATTTCAAAATTCTCGTCAACGAATCAAACAAAATATGAAACCCCTGTGAAAAATTTCCGTATTGAAGGGCTATACTATATAAAACCAAAATGTACATAAACTAAAAAAAAATACATTTTTTGTTGCAAAAATTAAACTAAGCATTACCGAATGCTCATTCTCCACCAAAATGTAGGAGTAGCGGTGCGAACCAATTGTCGAAGTTTCAAAACTAACCGTTACGTGAGTTACGTGAGTCAAAAGTTAGGTGATCTGACATTTTGAATGGAAAAAATGCGGCTCGTTTTTGCCCGTTTTCTTTAACTGGTACCATTCAGCTGCAGGTATTATAAGAGCTCCATCGGCCGCCATTTTCCTATGCGGAGAGCAAGTCGTCTGCTTCTTGTGCGGGAGTTCCGGTGACGTCAGAGCAAAGCCGAGCGCTCTGATTGGCTCTGATTGCAGGATAGTGGGTAGACCTCAAAGCAAGCTGCCTTGTCGTCTACCCACTATCCTTCAATCAGAACCAATCAGAGCTCGGTGTCTCTCTGACGTCACCACAACCCCTGCAAAAGAAGCAGACGAACTTGCGCTCCTCATTGAAAATTTCAGAAAATCGGTTACAACTTTTGAATAAGATAACTGTTAATTCTGAAACTTTGCCACCTGGTTGGGACCGCTAGGGCTACATTTGGGAGGAGAAAGACAATGTAGTGATGAATAGTTTGTTTTTACGGTAAAAGAAACCCAGTAGTTTTGTTTGTTTGTTTGAGAACACCTGTGTCGCACCGTTGTATAAGACGCACCGACGAATAACTTTGGCAACGAACGCTGACTACGGCAATTGTAATATATTTGTGCAAGCTCGGTAAGTTCAGTGGTTTTTTTTTTTAATTTTGGATCTTTCTCCAATACCACGGGTCATCAGTCTTGCTCAGTGGAACGATTCTAAATATCGAATTATTTTATTTTTTGTGTACAGAATTTATAGTCTCTAATAGACGTCGCCGAGAGCATAAACGCGCATGGCTTTTTACTGTGAATTGAAAGAAAAGTAGGAACCTAAACCAACGTTCGTTTTACCTACTTAATCACTCATTTAGGTGTCCCCCCCCCCTCAAGAAAACGCGCACAGTTGCAGTTTTAGATGCAATAAAGGCTATAAATAAGGTATTTTTCGGGTCCTTGTTTGTGTATACCAGGGACTCAAATTCTGTTCGTTTATAGAAGAGCTGTAGAATATCGACAAAGTTGTATCGCGTTAAAACATTCTGAAAGACGAAATATTGACATTAAATTCCTTACTTCTCCCTCCCCAGCCCCTCGTATTCAGTCAGCGTCTAAATCGAACGCGATCAATGGGGAGTTTTAGTAGACCGTGTTTCCGTCTTCGCTAACCCTCCGCAACGAAGAAACTGCCACTGCGCCTGCGCGCCAATGACCTTGGCTGTAGAGTTCCGGGTAGCGGAGGGGCATAGCGGAGGGGGAAACACGGTCTACTAAAACTCCCTATTATCTGATGAGCTTCCTTGCGTAATATCGCGTAGCCTAACACATGAGGAATACAATACAACGTCCGGGTACATCCTCAGTCCTGCAAGTTGTCATTAGGTCGAGTCTGAACTGCTAGTTCGTAAATTTGACGCATCAAAATTCTGTCTTTATTTGTGGGTCTCAGACAATAAAGTAACTGTGTATGCTCTGCTTGCGGAGCAAAGTATCGCAATGGTACTCCCAGGGCAGCCATGTGAGTTTTAACCCGCACTGCGGGAAGCGACCGTCGTTTTTGCAGGAGCGACGGAGGCGCGGCTAGTGCACGACCTTGAAGCATTGCGATCGTCCTCGTGTCGTCTGCTTCACAGACTTTGAAAAAAATGTTTTTTTTTAGACATCGCTCGCGTAGCTCGCGTTACAAAATAATCGCGATTGTACTGTACTCAGTGGCTGCATATAATGTTGAAGGGTTACCGAGCCTTCAAGTATGTTCGATTTTAGTGTTAGATCTATATTTCGCAAACGCAAAGCGAGGAACCTGCTCCGCCTGAAACTCGGCGGCTCCTGCAAGGACCGGAACGAGAATACAGCGCAAACAGGCGGACCAGTAGAAGAGTATACAGACAAACAAGGCGCTGTGTACGCTCTTCTACTGGTCCGTCGCTTGTTCGCGCTGTATTCTTGTTTCGATGCATCACCAACTCGCACAGTTTTCTACGCTCCTGCAAGGACGCTTTCCCGCAAGAAGTTGGGATTCAGATCGACGCACGACTTCTCCTCCAATACGAAGTTGGCGGCGAAAGGAAAGAGAACGCGATACTTTGGCTCTGCAAGCAGAGCCTATACAGTTACACTTTCAGACAAACAACTAATTTGTGATCATCAATTTGTGACCATCATTTAAAAACTTGAGTTAGATATACAAGACACAAGGTATAGGCTGTAATTTTTCAACTTCTTTTATTAACAAAGTTTTTTTCCTTACCGTAATTAGGCGTGCAAAGAGCGCCATTAACGTCCGTCCCCCCGCTCTCTGCCTACTCCGAAAGCGAAACCGACTGTGATACAGCGTCGCTTTTTGCCCGCTCTGTTTCAGGTTCCGGTTTGAATCTATGCATAAGGTATACATATTTCACCGGAACACCCACAATTCTTTTTTCTTTAAATGTCACGGCATGGCCGCACTTTGACCATATTGAGGTCGAGTGTCCGTTCTTTAAGCACAATATGCCCCATCCCCCTCCCCCCCCCAAAAAAAAAAATGCTTATAACTTTGTAGTTAACTAGCTATCTAATGAACTCGTTTATTCTCTTTGCTTGTGGCCGCCGTAGCCATCAACTTGGCCCCAAGACTGAAAAGTTCCTCACGCACGTTTCCCTAAAAACAAAAAAAAAACATTTTTTTTCTGGAAAAAAAAGTAAAAGTATAGTCAACTTGGCGGCTCCGACCGAAATGCCCGCAGTTTGCAGCGGGCTTATTGCGGACAAGGCGCCCTGTAATTAAGATTATGGCTACACATATCAAAATACCCCAGTGGCCAACATTAGGCCAAACTCCTTTACTTGGTGCAAGTTGGTGCAAGAAGTAAATCCTCATTATTTACTTCAGCTATTAAGATCCATCCGCCAAAGTAAATTCAAGAAGAAAAATAATTAGACAACCATAAAGTATTATATTCAACCACGTTCCACCCGAGCAAATTATATCCCACATGAGATGAGCCTTGTCCTTTCAACGTAGCAATCCTGAAAAGGTGTGACATTGCTATGACCTTTAGGTTGGTGTCATCTCTTTGTTTATTGTTAATTCCTAGTATTTTGGAGCTTATGATTCTGACTCGTAAGTTTTGACCACAAATGGCCATAAAATGCAACGTACCATCGTTAGCGGGTTTCTAAAGAGTTCTCGTTTAGCACCACTGACGAGCGAGCTCGTTATGGTAATTGGGATTCAAGTTTTCCCCGCCGACCGCCGATAGGATGATGCGCATACAAAACTTCCTCTAATTTCTCCCGACTTCTATGAACGTTAGAAAGCAATCAGTTTTGTATGTTCAAAAGACTATGAGAAGAGTAGAATTAAACAAAAAAAATTACGTGCCTAAAAAGAAGGCTCTCGTTTAGTTCAGAAGGGCAGATATAAGCAACGCAGTAATATTGTTCGCATAAAGGCGCTTGCTCTCGTTAATATATGGCTTTTATACAGTTACATCCCGAAATATTAAAGGGGTTTTTTCTTGTCAATTAAGACCTTATGCGCTCTTTCCTTTATAAGGGGCCTAATTTGACGTGCGTATAGTCTCGTCTTATATCATCCTTTCCGTGCACGTAATGCGAAGAAGAATCTATTACGAGCTTTGGAGTAAGTCAATCAGAGTATCTCTTGAGGTCGAATTTACGAGGGAAACAGCACGAATTTCAGGCTTGACCAAGTTGGAACTTTAGATCGAATCCTAGGTTACTCGACAGAAGTGGCAAAGTTAAATTGCTTCAATATTTGTTTTCTACATTTGTGTTGCGCTCTTTAATATCTAGTTCTTTGAACGAATTGCGAAATTGAAGCCCGTTTAGGTTCAACCACAATATACTCAGATCGTGTTTAGCATCGCTATATTAAATACTTTTTTTTTCTAGACGATAATTTTAATGTAACCGATGACTGTTGAGGTTCAGTATAACTAACTAACCAAAAACATCAGAATCTTGTAAAAAAAAAAAACGTTTATGTGGAGAAATTTGATGACTTCATTTAAAATGACTGAGACAACAAACATCCTTAACTTTTCGAGGCAAATTTATCTACATTGTCATTAGATTATCTTTAAATAGCCGACACTGCTTTTGAAGCGGTTCTTGATTCATTACGACTTAAGCCAGTAAGAAATTTTAAAATGGTGCTGCAATCGGAGAAAAAAACACACACGTCTTCAGTGGTGGTCGTGAAGCGGATATTTTTCAATCACGTGAATTCTTTGTCTTCCAGTCTGCAACAGAACGAGAGAGAGAGAGAGAGAGAGAGAGAGAGAAAGAGAGAGATAATCTATTATTATATTTATATATATTTATTATATAGCCATTATCTGCAAAGGCTCGCAGGAACTAATGACGTCACGAAGGGCTCCTTTAGGATGTCTAAAAGTGTCGTAAAACTAAAAGTATTAATAAAAAAACAGCACTAATGTTTTGCTTAACATGGCATATTCGGCTCGAGAAAAAACCTAAGACGTGACCATTTTTGCTTTTCATGACGCATTAAGAAATACTGAATGACTAGGCGTGGTCCCATTCAGGGAATTCAAAGATTTCGTGATGTAATGTACACAAAGCTTTCTCCACTGGTATATATATGTGTAAAAAAACAATACTAAGTGCGAAAAATACAAATCTGTCAGATAGGTACTTCCGTGCTTTACTTACAGCATTAGAGATAACAACCTTGTGATAAAACAATAATATAAAAACAATATGAAAAAAGTTATTTTTTTCTTTTTAGTAAACGAAACTTTTTACCTACAACCTGCGTCTGTGATAGTTCCATAAATTATTACGAACAAGAACACGCTTATAAAGACACCGCTAGCAGCCCCACCAAGTTCACACTGCTCTTATATGGCTCTATGCAGTGTTTAGCTCAGGTGCCCAACTGACTGGCCCCGACCGTTGATAGCTCGGCTTTTGCACGTCGGCAATCTCAGCCGTTTAAATCTTCATCGCTTTGTTCTCTATGCGTTAGAGGAATTTGGACATAAAGGTCGACGCCAATGTGTTGTTACGGACAACACCAAATATCTGTGCGGCCGTGGTTGCACGAACAATAGAGATCTAGTGACTTCTTGATTCAAGGAAAGGCACGTCGCCTTAGGCTGAAGGCCCATGACGTAGGACTTCCGTTAACAGTGCCTATCTACATCAATGAGCACTTGTGCCCCGAACTTAAGAGGCTACTAGGACCAGACCGTCGCAAAGAAAAAAGGAATCGAACTGGAAATATAATAATAATAATCTTTATTTTTGTTGGGTGTCCAAAAACAGCACAAGGCCTAAATAGTGGTACACCGCTCGTCATCAAGGATACATGCAGGCAACAAAACAAGGTCGTGACTATGTACAAATAATTGACTCAAGCCTATGTCGAAAAACAATCAGCTCGCTAAAGATATCTACAGCAGATTGATCCAGTTTGTTAAATTCAAGTTGCATTCTTGTTAGTGGTGACGTGACATTCAAAGCAGACGGGTAAAAAGGACTTTGAAATCGGTTGGACCGCAAGGGAGCGTGAAAACAGACAGTGCTTAACAAGAGTGGTGAGTCAACAGCACCGTTTACAACCTTATGTAAAAACATTAGATCACGTAATCGTCTTCTATCGAGTAACGTACACAACCCAAGTTTTTTAAGTAATTGTTCGTAACTGTAGTAGCAAGTACGGTCGAAATATCTGTCGTAAATTATGCCTATGAAGCGTTTTTGAACACGCTCAATACAGCATGATGCAGTGAGGTTAATGCAGTTCCATACAGAAGAAGCATACTCCAGCTTCGTACGCACTAGGCAACAAAATAAACGCACAAGACAAACAGGCGAAGAAAACTTTCTCGTGAAACGAGATATCGCCCCAAGGTTTCTAAAAGAGGCGTTGCAGATAGTTAAAACGTGATGATTAAAGTTTAACGATGAATCAATAAAAATTCCAAGATCACGAATGACGGAGACTCGGGTGATGACACTGCCACCTATTGTGTAGGAAAATGCAAGCGAATCACGCTTTCTAGTGAGAGACATTGTTCTTGTTTTTTGTTCGTTCAGTGGAAGATAATTCTTTGCACACCACTGTGAAATTTGCAATGCGTCCTCCTGAAGAAGTACGCAATCGGAGTGAGATTGTACACGTCGAAACAGTTTGATGTCATCCGCATATAAGAGCACTTTTGAATTTTTCGCACAGAGCGAAATGTCATTCACAAACATCAAAAATAATAGTGGACCCAGGTTGCTTCCTTGGGGTACACCAGAAGGCGATGAAAAATAATCGGACATGGATCCTGACACACGAACATAATTTGTACGACATGTAAGATAACTTTTGAACCATTGGCAGTAAGTCAAGCACAGACCATAGCTATCAAGTTTCGTCAGAAGTGTGCTGTGATTAACCTTGTCGAATGCCTTCGTCATATCAAAGTATATTACGTCGACTTGCTCGCGGTTGCAAACCAATGGAACGGCATAATCTAAAAAAGAGCATAGATTGGTTTCAACCGACTTACCCTTCAGAAATCCATGTTGTTCTGGGTTCATTTTATGTCTAAAGTGCCTGTACAGACGTTTATGCATTATCATTTCAAAAACTTTGGAAAAACTGCACAACAATGAAACGGGACGATAGTTGTTTACAGTACTAGGGTCCCCTGCTTTATGAATCGGAACAACAACAGAGCGTTTCCAGATAGAAGGAAATATTCCTGAATGTATCGATAAATTAAATATGTGTAATAAGACAGGAGTTAGCAGTTCGGCACACCCTTTCACAATAAAACTTGGAATTCCATCTGAACCAGCAGACAGCTTCGATTTCATATTACGAATGCTTTCCCTGATTTCAGGTTCGTCAATTGGGATAAAAGACAGAAAATCAGATGTGCCATGGCACGTCGCGTTATTGTCAGGGACAGATGCTGATGAAAAACATGATTTAAAATGCTCAGCAAACATGTTGGCAATTTCAATTGAATCACACGTATAGCCAGAACTATTTCGCATCGGTGCCACGCTACTATTCCGCTTCTTTTTTGTCGGTACATATTTCCAAAAGTTTTGAGGCTTGGCGTACATGTCAGACTCAAGCCCATGCAAATGTGTACTTTCGTCTTTTTTAAAAAGCCATTTTGCCAAAGCACGACACTCACTAAATTTTGCGTACCACTTGTCCAATCCCGACCTTTTAAAAAGACGGTGATAATGAAGCTTACGTCTCAAGCAACTTCTTAATTCCTTTGAGAACCACGCAGGGTACTTGTTTAGTCTCGAAACACGTTTAGGCACGAAGTCATTTATCGCGCTCGAGACCACTTCTGTGAGTGCCTCAGCAGCTGAATCAGCGCACTTGTTATTCAGGATAGGTTTCCAGTCATAGCACTGAAAGTACTTGTACATATTCAAGTAATCGCCACTGCTGTACAGTAAGTACTCATAGCTGCATAGGGCCTGTTTACGCAGCGGAAAACAAAATGACACAGCGAAAGGCGGATGGAAATGGTCAACACGTGTTAAGGGGTCAGTGATTGGCGAAATATAGTTGATTGGAGTAGAAACTAATACAAGGTCAAGCACATTTCCCGCTGAATTCTGTATGGTGTTACGTTGTTCAAACCCATTAAAATAAATAAAGTCAAACAGGCTCGAAGCTTTCAGGCTGGTGACATCGCTCGTAATCAAGTTATAATTGGCCAGCCAGTCAATTCCAGGTAGATTAAAATCCCCATATATGTGCACACGAAACTTTGTCACGTCTAGCTTCTCTTCTAACTCCCTAAAATGACGTGCAAAAACGTCCGAGCTAAGGTGTGGCGGAAAGTAGTAGTTACCTATTAAAAAATTAAGCCCATCACAGCACGTCACCTCGATCCATACACATTCCGAGTACAATTCAAGATCGTACCTTCTCCGTGCACACAGAGAAGTGTCAACGGCCGTTAAAACACCTCCCCCATATCGTTGTCGCGTGGCGGCATAATCTCGGTCTTTCCGAAATACTGAATAACACGGAGGAAAATACTGAGAGCTGGGGATAGTGTCCTCGAGCCACGTTTCAGTAAGGGAGATGATAGTGTACGAATTACCTATAACTCCGGACAAGAACTCGGATGACTTCGTCCTAAGACCACGAACATTCTGGTAATAAAGCGTGCACTCCATGGTACCTGATTATGCGTTTACATCGACCGAGGTGTCCGTGTCCGAGAGTTCTTTAAGAATGCCGAAAAAAGGGCGAAAAAGGCACCCTGCCGGCCAAATGTCAGGTGTGTTGATTTCGTCAAAGTCATCGTTCTCGACCAATACATGAAAAGAGGCGTAACTATCATGTTTAGTTGCTAGCTTGGTGCACTTCATCCACTTGCCTTTGAGAACACCAGCCAGGGATTCCGTAATGTCCGATTCAGTTGTATGTGGATTCAACCGGGAAATGAAGAGCGCTCGACGTCTTGGTTGGCGCGGCACGCAGCTCAGCTTGCTGACGGTGTTCCTTCCTTCGGTAGGCTTGACCCTTTTCTTTCGCGTGAATGTCTGGAATCCTTCGGCGTCCACGTCATTCCTCTTTGGTTCAGGTTGAGTGGCCGTTGCCAAATTTGAGCGTTGTGGTAAACGAAAGGGTTTAGTTGATTGTCTGCCAATACCATCATCGTCGGTGTTTGTTGTAGACTTGCTCGGATTTTTCAAGGCAGCAGCGAAGTTACTTGATTGTCTAGCTGGCAAACCTTGCACTTCCAACGGTGTGCTCGCTTTGCGCAGCAGTTCCGTGTTTTCCGAAAGCCGCAGACGCAATGCCTCGTTGTCTGCTTTTAGCATTTTCACGTCTTTCGCTAGTGCATCGATTTTGTTGCAAAGCTGGGCAACAAGCATGTGAAGACTGACCTCGGAAACGGACGATTCATGGTTGGCGTGCGAACCAAGTTCTTCCATTGAAATGGACGAGTGGGCGTCACCAACCTTCGTTTCCTGAGAGTCCAGGCGCTTCACACACGTAGAGCACTTGTAGCTGCTGACACCGTTCACCATGAGCAGGTCGTAATCCCCTTCAACCACGTTGATGCATTTGCAGTGAAATCTGCGCCTGCAGGTCCCGGAGCAAACAAGAAACTGCTGCCTTCCATAGAAGGGGCG
>JAZHYW010050764.1:0-16272 GCA_037355805.1 Ixodes ricinus | reverse complement strand
AACGAGGTAGGCAACACTGGTTTGTCGGCAACAGGTATCACAAACGTTGTCGCCACCCTAAACAGCTGAGCGGCAGAAACATGTAGGCACCCTAGATAAACCTAGAGTGCCTTCATGTGCGCTTCGCATAGAGTGATGCCAACTGCCTGTTTCCCTTTCCCACACCCTCTTCCGCCGCCATTTTGTTCCTCATTGTTTCCCCGTGCGCCGGAAAGTGGCCTTTGTGTCCATCGGTCCTCCCATCCGAGGGGCGAAAATGCTAATCCTCCCTCCGTGGGTTCCACAACGCTGCTCCGAACTTGTGAGATAAGGTGCTTGTTTCCGGGAGGGTTATAAGCCCCACGGATTATCGCCGAGAACCAAAATGGCTGCTGGTTTGGCGGCGAGTGGTATTACAAAGGGTGGCATCACCCTAGCAAAGCGCACATGAAGGCTCCCTAGATAAAGCAGGATTCTAGATGAAGGCGTTTCCTCCAATGTCTCTCGGTGGCCACGATCTGGGTCTCATCGAGGGAGAAAGAGTGCCCCGTTTTTTGCTCGTGCTCTGCCAGGGCGCTGGCCTCAGTGTCTTTCTTTCTCACGTCGTATTTGTGTCGTCGAATACGATCCGGGAAGTTTTTGTCTCCCCCACATAAGCGACCGGGCAATCCGCGCAAGGGACGCGGTACAAGAGACCTTGAGCAATTTCCCTTCCTGTCTGTCTATGCTGGAAAAAGCGATGGAGAAACTTCATCGTGACGTCGCCGGTGGGAGGAGCCAAATCTCAATCGGCGGCGAACTCAACTGGTAGGGAACTTCATCGCGGCGGGTTGATGACGTCGACGAAGAGCGCCGATTGAGTTGTAACTTCATCGGGATTTGTACCCAGAAAATGTCCCTAGAGGGGAATGCGCAACGCCGCATCGGAGGTTCTTCTAAAAGCAACATTTTTAACTTCTGAAAATGTATAATTTGGTACAATCTAAATATAATTACCGGTGTCAAGTTTAGGTCGCATGAATCATGTCTTTTTACGTAAGTGAAACAATTTAGATGATCGCCATGCGTGAGCTGCATCGCGATCGTGATGAATCGTCATGGCCGACGGTGGATGTCGCCCGTGAAGTGTTCGTTTGCGTGTACGGAGATTTGCCTCACTTTTGGAATTTTTCGCTGTCAAGTCGGGCTTTTTCAAAGGTTGTCACGTCGCGATGGCCACTCGGCAGTCTGGTGGGGGACGTCAACCAAGTGTCGTCGCAGACCTCGAGGAGTAGGACAGAATCTGGCCCGCAGACACGGAAGAAGGCGCATGATTTCGAGAGGGGACGCGCTTCGTCCGTCGCCACACGGCATTCGGCTGCAGTTTTGGTAAGTGCTGGGAATCGCAATAGGCGGTTTTAGCGTTGCGTTGCCGTGCGCAGCGAAATTGTTACTAGTAGCTCGCGCTCTAACTTTGAAGCATGCTTTTCAGCGCGCTTAAAGGGCATCTCCGCCGTGATTTTGATGGTCACCGATTTCTATAAAATTTTCACCATGTATTTGGATGCCCTTCCTGAGCATGTGTACAAAATATCTCGGAAAAATATTAATTTTCTTAGAAGAAAATGAATTTTGAAATTTACATGTACACACCCAAATCACTTGCTGCCGCCCTACTGGCAACACTGAGCAAGAGCAGCACACGGAGGCTGCCATGATGGCGCTGACGTTGCCGTGACGTCACATGTTGGTCAGGGTGCTTGCTTTGTAGCTTGTTGGTGCTAGCGACTGTCTGCTTTTTGCTTATGTTATCGGTTTATACAGTTATGTAAGAGCGCGTTATGGCGACTGGAGGAAATTGGTGTTGTGCCGTAGGGTCTCGCGCTACGGAAGCGTCGCTTGAAAACACGGTCTACTAAAACCGTCTATTGTCAGACCCCAAGATATAACAAAAAGTGCCTCCAATTAAAAGGCATAACGTCGATCAGTTTTTCTTGGCGTGCTAGCAACAAAAGCTGCCTTACCATTCCGCTTCGGAAGCGGCATCTGGGTCCACATGGCGGCGGATCGCGAATGCAGCCGCCGCTGGCGGTTCCCTCGGAGGCGATACCGGCGGATCGTATGAGAACGGGTTATCGTCATCGTCCTCAAAATCTAGCTGCATATCCTCATCGTTGCTCGATTCAGACGAGCCTGATGAGTCCCTTTTTATCCGTGGCACGAACACAAATCAGTGAACTGCTGCCAGGCTGGCCAGGCTCAAACTGCACACGTGCGAGTGTTTATACCATATGTGACGTCACGTCAAAATGGCGGACCAGTCGAGTGGCAAGTTAGTTTCGGTATCGGTTTCAGCGTATTTTAACGATTATAAATTATGTAAACAGTTTTTTAATGATTTAACTGCTGCTATAGGCTAAATTTTTAGTACCCTTTCCGAAAATATGTTTCGATAAAAACGCTCAAATTGACGGCGGAGCTGCCCTTTAAAGCCTTACCAGCCGTACTGTGGCCACCGCAGAACACGGTAACGGTCTGCTAAAACTTGCTGCTGGTAGTGAGCAGACACCGTGTTGTTTTTGGTCCTATTGACTTTTGCGCGAGTGTGCTGCTTCGTAATGTTTCTTCGAAAGCTCGGATTGTAGCGCTCAAGCTCACGAGTTAATTTCTCTAGACCTGTGCATGAGGCACTCCGATACCTGAATTCTAAGGTGTAGGCAAGGGGCATTACATCAACGCGTAACCAGAAAGGCTGTCAATTTTTTGTGCGTTAACATGTGTAACTGGATTTTGCAGGACTCATCTGCTGCGACCAAAGGTGCTAGTGAGGACCCAGCACAGGTGGCAGCTCGACCACCACTTCCAAATGGTAGGTGTAAAAAAGTCATCTTATCTCCATGATACACTGTTTGCACCTATGTCGCGTCATTAACATGTATTATGCACGAGTGCCGTCGGTAGTCTCATGCTGATGGCCACTGATGTTCTGTGGTTGCAGCTTTGCTACACTGTGATCGTGGTGAACTGCGCTAGCTCCAGTGGCCCAAAGTGACAGTTTTTGTGCCCATCTCAGCAATTACACAAAAATGTGACCACTATCTGCACCGTGCATAACTACGAAGAAGGCCGAAGAAGCTGTCATAAACATTATTGTGCCTGGTCGGTAGCTCCCAAGGTGGCCGTAGGCCCAACCGTGTTTCTAGCAAGGTGACCCCTCAGCAAGACTCACAAAAACTTAGGTGTACCCATGGTGCAGAGGCGATTCCCACATGGTTGCTCGAGTTTTGTATCGAACAAGACAGCAGAAAAATGGATGAGACTAAGTGTTAGCTTGCAAAAAGGCTGTGGCTCCGGTTATCCATTTCCCGACAGTGGCCTGCTTGCACCAAACATTCCCACACTGTCTCCGGTTCCATTTCCCAACAGCAGCCTGCTTTCACCAAACATTCCCGGCAACACTACAGCTACCCACCACTCTGAAATTGACACAGAAATGACACTAAGACAAAACTGGCTCACCAATTCCAAAATTGACATCTGCTATTTATATAGAAGGTTCAAAGGGCTGTGCATAGGCATGTGCAAGATTTATTCGTTAGGGGGCAAGGTTTCCCCAGAGCGCCCCCCCCACCCCCCCCGTCGGTGTTTCTATGCCGTCGAAAAATAAACCATACCGCCGGCGCAGTCGCGCCTCGAGTCGGGCCAACTTGTGCCCCCCCCCACCGCCCCTAGATGACAAAGGGGCGGCTGCCCCCTAACCCCCGTGCGCTGTGGGAACAGCGCTACGGGGCTGTGGGAACAGGACGCACCTAGCTGGGCATTGCCTATCGAACTCGGCAAAATTGTCGTCATGCGCTTTTGCATATTTCTCTTAATTTTTTGCACTTGGGTATTCAAGTCCTCCACCTTTGGCTAGAGATCACAATCTGTAATAGTCCAGTTAAGGCCGATTCACACGACGGACTGATCCGCGGACGGATTGATCACGTGACGACATGTCCGCGGATCGTCCGTCTCCGAAGCGCATCCACACGAGGGACACGACGAGCAGACGCCAGCGAGGACGGACCGAACCTGTTCGCCACCCCACCAGGGGACTCCGGAACTATTTGGGAGTAGCGGGCAGGGTACACAGGGGCAGGGCCCCCCACGAAAAGTGGGGGCCCCGCCCCCGTGCAAGGGTGCTGGGGGGGGGGCGACCGCCCCCTGCCCCCCCGGTTCCGGAGTCCCTGCACCCCACAGTGCCGCGAAACGCCAACATCGCACTGTGGCACCGTTGTCCAAGAGAGAAATAAACGTTTGCTACCGCGATAATAGGGAATTGTAGTAGACCGTTTTTCTCCTCCGCTACGGTATCCCGGAAGAAAACGCCGCACCTGCGCATGCCCGCTGCCAGCCTTATCTGCATAGTTCAAGGTCTTGTGGGGGATTACGGAGCGCTATCCGGGTGCTTAGCGAGCTGCGGAAACGGTCTACTACAATTCCCCAATAAATCGTACGCCGCTGTTACGTACAGGTCGAGACAAAACACCGTGATAGGCTTCGCGCGAAGCGCCACAAGCTTTACTGACCCAAAGCATGGGAGTGACACAGGCATGGTCCTGCTCGAGAAGGGTTCCGCGTAGAAGCGACCAAGTTCTGGGCTCGCGGAGGGGCGTTCGAAGATGCCTTCACGCACTCCGCGCTCGTGCACAACACTCAAGTACACCACAGCCACAAGAGAGGTCTTGCTCGGTGAAATCCTGATTGGACGTGCAAGAATTATCGCGGCGTGCTAGACGAGTTTTGACGGGAGCTTCTTGACGCGGACCCGGAGGAGTACCGGAACCTGCGTCGCGTCAGCCAGACAAGTTTCTGCAGTTTCTTTCACACGTGAAACCAAGAAACGCGCGACAAAATGAACCAGCGAACGCACAACACACAACGATGCGCCATTTTTGTTTTCATCGCCCAGAAACAAAACAAAAAAGAGAAAACAATGTACCGTTGCCAGACTAAACGCTTTTCAAGTCGATCTCCCGCTAAAAGTCCGCGAGTGAAAAAGGCGCTCGACTTTATCAGTCCGCGCGTCCGCGGACGAGGCGCGGATCGCAGGAATCGGTGACGTGCCGGTCACGTGGTACACGGTCCGCGGACGAAAATCGCGATTCGGTCCGTCGTGTGAATCGGCTATTAAGAGTAAGTAGCAGATGGTTCTTGCCAGCACACAGGGTAATATTTTCTGCGTACTGAACTGGACAAATACGGGCAAACTTTGTCGTGATCACTTGACGGTTTAAACTTCTGCCTCAGGCCTAGCCCAAGTTACTGCACTAGCACATATTGCCACGAGCGTCTCCGAGCAGGCGCGCTTGTGGCGGAGCGATTGTCGTGCTTGCCTCCCTTGCAAAGGTCCAAGGTTCGATGCCTGGCCGTGCATGCACCTTTTTGTTAATGCCCCACACCTCTACCAAAATGTCACGAATGACAGATGATGACGTGATGAATGAACAAAAACGAAACATTTAATTTGGTGAACTTGTGCCAAGACAAAAATACAAAGAGGTAGCTTTGCAGGCATCAAGGCGGAGTAGCACGATCGAGTGTAAGAGCGAGTCTCCATATCGCCTCACCTCACGGGGTTCAGCATGTACTTCAAAGAAAAATTCAAGGGTTTTCGAGGGCTTGGCACCTGATATAGGCTTTAAAGGACCCCTGGATAACTGTAACACAAAAAGAATTACTATGCCAAATGACTAATTTCTGCCGAATTGCCCACAAAAATTCGAAAAATAAAGAAAAAAAAACAAGTATCGCGCATATCAATCTGGGCAATCAATAATCAACACTTCGAAGCCATCATTCGAGATCGCAGATGCTGGGTCCGCGAGTAGGTCCAAAAGTTTCAGCTTTGGCACTCTTACGAAAATTCGAGCCCGCGTAAATTAAGCTACTTAGAGCACACTATCCACCAAAAATAAGAAGCACTACATAACAACCACCATTGTACGTGCTTGTGTGCTAGACGGAAGGCTCTGACCCTGGGGCTGCGAAGAACGGAACCGCGGATGACAGCATCTGGTCACTGGATGCATACAGAGACACAAATAGTATACAATATCATGGAGCTACCGGCTGCACTTACATGCTCCCACTGTACAATTCGCACTTTTAATTGTGGTAAACAAGGTGCGCGACTCGCCATTTAGACGTAGACGTTCAATCACTTTCCTCAAGATCTGTGTTTTCCCCGACTTCATGCTCCCTGGGTCCGACACAACCCAGTGTCTGTAGTCGTACATTTGACCCAACCACGACCGTTGGAAGTGGCACTTTCCAGCATCGCACGCAGCTTACCCTAACGTCCACCATGTGCTGCAGTAAAGCAGACTCAAATCAAGGAAACACAAGGCTATAATAAGCGATCACTACGCGAGTGAGCGGCGGCGTCTATAGACCGCGTGAAGCAGCGGTGCGAGACTGGATCCGGAACTACCGGGACTGCTACCATTGTGCCAGGCGCTTTAACGTGTATCAACCAGATATGTCCAGTTGTGTGCCATATTAAGACATTCACCTCGTCAGTTATCAAACAGCCTTTTTTTGAAGAATACGTAATTTATTTAAGGTCATGGATCTGGCTTGTAGTGCTCCACACCAAACGTAGCACCGCTGACTATCATAGGGAGGTTCGAAAAGGGCTTTATACATAAGCACCGCTACACGACAAGGACAGTCATAGGTCTGGAAACTGGTACAATTTTCAAATCCAAGGCTTTTGAAAGTTCTTCAAGCTACCTGTGCGAACCCTGCATTCAATATACGTGGTTGTCTGGGACAATCGGCGTAGAAGGTTCGGCGCATATAACATTTGAACTTCGAAGAAGCAAGAGGGTTCTTGAATTCACCAGAATGCCACATTTACAGAAACAACAAAAAGGTGCCTGCACGGCCAGGCATCATACCTCGGACCTTTGCAAGGCAAACAAGCACGACAATCACTCCGCCACAAGCGCGCCTGCTCAGAGACGCACGTGGCAATAGGAGCAGCCTCTGGCATTAACTGCATCTGACATGTACAGAGTGGTGGCCACCACCACGGCGCCTACTGACATGACATCACACGCAAACCATGTATGCGTGCTACTGAAACTGTGTCATGTTGTCAGCCGTGCACCAGTCATCAGGTGAACTGCCACCCTGGATGGTGAGGGCCTGAACTGCCCCCAACTGCACTGTTTAGGACCTCTCGCCCACTCAGCGGGAGCAGCTGGTTGCATTGCACATGCTGCTGGAGTGCAACATGAATTCCCTAGCTTTAGAGAAGTGCAGTCAAGGTCCAAAATTGGCTGGCAAGCATTGTGTAGAGAACCGTGGAAAGAAAACCTGCATCATATGGCAATAATAAGTTATTTTAGGCCGAGTTTCTTCATCCTTGCTTTATTCAGTTACATCCAGAGCAGCTCGTGCTCACATCCTTTCTTGCTGGCTCAACACAATGTGGAAGAGCTGGACTTCCACAGCACCAAGTGCATTGATGGGAACAACAGTTAGCGTGTCATTGGAAATCAGCTATGACAGACAGTTATAGCAGAAAGGAAGGTGAATGCAGCAGTCTTGTGTTTTCCTTCCTTTTCCTTTTCTGACCTTCTGTTGGGTTTTGAAGTGACCGATTTCCACCAGCTTGTCCCTTTCCATTTTTTTATGTGATCGACGGAGCAGGCCTGTTTACTGCAAAGTAATTAGATCAAGCTAAATGCACATTGCTGAGGGCTGCCCGTCTCATAGGTTACGTGCTGTACTGGAAAACCCACAGCATGAGTGTGCTGGTCTGAGCACTTCCTTGGTTAGGAAGGTGCTCGCATAAACTAAACGTCTTTCCGAAGTCTCGCATTCTTGCTATTTCCAGTACTGCATGAGAGTTATGAGAGAAGGTTAAAGCAGTGGTATGCCATACACTACTGGGATTATATTGTTCTATGCAATTTCTCTAACATGCTGTTTAAAAATGTATGTATTTGTAAGCATTAGCCCCTTTTGTGTACTTTGGTTGCAGGCTCTGGTGGGACAAGCAGCTGCACATGCCCAGCAGTCATCTTCACTGACCACACTTGTGCTGCACCTCATGGTGGTGCAGAATTTTCATCTACAATAAAAATGCTCCCTATGCACTATTTTGCTTCTGTCATGATTTCAGTATAGCATGGAAACAAGATTTGCAGAAGTACCTTGGTCATACCCAACAAAATTGTCATACATGGAATAAAATTTTTAGGTCAGCAAATCTCGGTGCAATTGTTTATGTACCGACACTTGTACCGCAACTTCTGATGTCAATGTGAATTTCGTATACAAAGAACCAGAAATTTCCCAATTAATGGTGGTACGGTGGCTCCAATCATCCAGATGCCAGCAACCACAGTTAATTCTTCACCTTTTCTTTCTCTATGCTTAGAACAATACACTGTTGGAGCTGGAATGCTTACACAGTCGATGAGAAACGAGATGCCATCCGTGAGGGGGCCCTGCTTTTGTTCTCAGTCGTAATGCTTCGGAGTCTAGCTTATGCGGTTTGCATTTTTGCCAGGTTACCCTTGCCATAAACATTGTGTTACAAAGCTTTTTCAGAAAAAGCAACTTATCACAAACGTATAAAGTTCTAATTTTAGGTGCCATACCAAAAAATCTCTGACATCACATGCTTGGTGAGGTGTTTCTTCAGCCCAGGTACCAGACCAATAAAAAGAAATATACTTGTGATGTCTATCTTTTTCTAACCTATAACAGAATTTTCTGAAATACCAGACTTGCCTGCTATGGGCTTGGTGTCAGGCGTTTTAATGCATATTAAATTGCTTCAGATCAAGAAAAGTGTCCTCGTATCAAACTGCTCCTTTATCTATAATAGGTAGTCGATAAAAGATCCCAACAAAATTGAATGCCGCTTGTACTGTCTGCTAGGTAGATTGCTCTGCAGTCAAAAGGGACTTGCCGTGTATACTAGATTGGGCAAGTTACAATGTATGACACAAAATTGCAAGCAGATGCACACAAGTATATTTCAAATGTGACGATTCGAAAGACAAAGCTGGTAACAGGCTTGACGGCTGTCAGGCTGCAAGTTTGACGAGGGCGACCCTAGTAGGCAGCACATACTAATTGGGGTGCAGAGGCAGCCACCTTTATTATTTTCAACGCTGCACAGCTTGTCCTCTGCTGTGAAAGATCACACCGTCCTCGGGGTCGAACTCTTGAGGAGCAAGGGGCTCGGGAAGATGCTGGGAGCCTGCCTTATGCAGAAAGGCAAATGATGTTGCTGTGCCCAGAACCTTTGCAACCACTGGACCTGCTTTTGAGCATCCTATTCACTGCTCCACAACAGAATCTTAAGCAATGCTTTTTGTTAAGCTTGGCCTTGGGACAGCACAGCATCCATTGAGATTGCGAGGAATTGGTGTGCAACCACGGTTTCAGGGGTTAGTCGCTGTCACCTGCACACAACGGCCTCTGATATTAATGTTTCGTAACCTTTTCAGTTGTCCAAAAGCACATCAAGGCTAGATAGATGCTTTCTATGCTAATGCAGTCTGTGCTTGGAACTAGTAGCATGTAGGTTTTTATAACATCCCCAAAAAGCCTGCAATATAAAGATAATAATAATAATTGCAAAAAAAAATAATGTGGATGTATTTACACTTGGCTTAAATGATACCAAAAATCATGTCTTGCAGAGCAAAGAGGTGCAGCGTATCAGGCAATCAAAATTATGTATCATAATCTGTCCATACAGAGTTTGGCAAGTGTGAAGGAAAAACGGACACAGCGTGCTTAAGCTGAACAATTTCCCGATGTTGGGGCCCTAGACCTTTGGATGAATTATACACATGCAATCACTAGAGTAAGCTTGAATGTGCGCTTAGAACGATCTCGCACGACACTCATCGCGTTGAATGAGGCGCCCGTTTTCTACCGAGAGCTGTCGTGCAAGCACGTTTGAGAAAATGTTCAATTCAGACTGTATTAGAACACAGCGTATTGATACGTAAGAGTATTTACCGAGCGCACTGCTGAATTCGCATCGCTGAACTTCTTGGTTGTCGTCTCTCCGTCTTCCTTTCGCGCGAAGTCCACCCACCTTGAACCCCGGGTGATCGATTATCGTCTCTTTAACATCCAAAAGAACGCGACTCACAGCGCACCGATGCACGGTGATGTTTTCGCCGGACCAAAATATGCCTCAAGCGACTCAGAAGCTGAGAGCACTTGCTGCTCGGCTGTCAGCAAATGGCCCCTCGCGACGCCGCCAAAGCTTCCGCGGCAACTGTCAGAGCCAGCGAGTGTCGGTTAATATTCCCCGACTACGTCCCTGACGAACCTTGAACCGAACACATCAAAAACGTAGCGATAGTCCGCGAAAGACCGGTTTGGCTCGCCCCATCCGCGAGCGTGAACGTCGCCATCTTCATTGAGTTTGGCAACTCCGGCTGCCTGACAACTACAAAGTTATCTCAATCGCCAAACTCAATCGTGACGACATTTTGACGTCACCGCTAACTTCATTATTTCACCAGCATAGCTCGAACTCCATCGGAATCCGTAGGGAAAAACTCAATCGCAACGTCACATCACGTGACCAAAAGGGCAGCCAATCAGCGACCGATTGAGTTAACTTCATCGTTGAGTTTGCGATCTAGCATCCGCCGAGCGGATGGTGGAGCACAGAGAAAGCTTGTGGGAGACGGCAATGCCGTGTTTCCGAAGGACGCGTCCGACGGTATTACTCACATTCTTCACGCCAAGGGAGACAGATCCCGATTAGACGGTCTCGAGGCCGGAGTTGCAGGGGGGCGGCGTAGGCGTTTGTATATGTCGTTAATGAACCGCACGGGTAACCGTTGTTAACTAGGTCGGCTTTGATCTTCTTAGCGTGCTTCTCGCAGGGCCTCACTCCGTAGAACACACGGACAGCGCCCATCGGAAAAGAGAGGGCGCTGACCGCTGAGGCCTTGTGCGATGTGGGGTGATACGACTCGAAGGTCCAGGTATCTGCCGGTGTGCGTGGAGTTTTCGGTATACCGCGAAGTTGAGCGCGTCCAGAGGCTCTCTCGACGCTCACATTTAGAAACGGGAGCACGCCATCCGTCTCTCGCTCCACCGTAGAACTGAATCGACGGTTCAACGGAGTTCAAACACTGGCGCAGGCGCTCAACCTCACTGGCTTCGACGATGCAGAAACAATCATCCACATACCGGAGGAAGGTCTTGGGCTTTGGATTAAAGCAAGGAAAGAGCTTTTTGTTCGATGTACTCCATCGTGAGGAGTTGGCCATGGTAACGGAGATCGCAGCTCCCTTTCTCGTCTGGTACAGGCTTCCCAACTACGAGGTGCGCGACAAAGCGTCCAGTCGCATCTTTCGTTTCGTCTACGGAGACCCAGATGCACTTTGAGTCCCCAAGTTCATCTTAGATTTTCTTCAGTGTTTCCTCGTACATGGGCCCCATGTACCTCTTCGCGAAGACTCGATTCTGAGGGTACGGTATGACTGGAAGATGTTTTTTGTAAGAATGTTTTGAGAACTGGGTTTTCTACTTTCGCCCCAGGAATATTAGTGGCGACTGAGGCTTCGCACAACTCTGCGTAATCCGTTTTCTTTCCATTCATGACGTTGTTCTCTCTCAAAAATGACTGCCTAGACGTTGCGGGCACGTTATGTTATCCGTTGGCTTGATGTCCTGTTTTTTCATGTTGTGTCAGGTGGCACCTCTTCTCGCATGGAATTTGAGAAAAACGACATTACTATATGTTGAAAAGCGTAGTGCGCCGTCCTGAGCGAGGATGGCTTTAAGCAATATCTCCCGAATCCCTCTAAGTATGCCGACGCTTAAAATATATGTCCTTTACAATGGTGAAAAAATCTACTCATTGTGCAAGCTTGTTCAGGTTTTAGTTCAGCATCAGAGTACACAGCTGCCATACGGTCCGCTGACAGAGTTCACTCTTGCGATAATAGGGGAGTTTTCGTAGACCGTGTTCCCCCTCCGCGGCCCTACGCAACGAAGGAGCCGCCACTGCGCCTGCGGGCCGATGGCCTTGGCTGTAGTGTTCCGGGTATCGTAGCGGGTTGCGGACAGCATTGCGCGACGACGAAAACGATATACGAAAAACTCCCTACTATCTGCCGCTTAGGTAGCAGGGGCGCACGGCTGTTGGGTGAACTACGACTCGCCCTCAAATTGGGTGTGTGCTGTTTATGTGGGGCATCGTGAGATACTGCACGCTTTTCATCTCTCTAGAGTTGGTTTGCCGACTATGTCGCGCAAGATAAGGGGTATTTCAGTGGCCTCGCCCCCAGCGCGAGTTTCAACTGTACACGCCCAACCAAAGCGTGACGGGAGGCAACAAGCACGTACCAGAGATCAGTAATCCGATAGAAACATCACTGTGCGTTTTGTCTTGTTACTGGAGTATAGTTAATTTGTGAAAAAAATTCAGTTAGCGTCAAGAAGTTTGTGTGACTTCTTTGTTTCTCGTCTCTTCTCCTTTCTTCCTATTTCTCTTGACGTCACGAAGACGTCAAGGAGAAATATCTCCTTGATGTCTTCGTGACGTCAAGGAGATATTTTTTCCTGAGTCACCTTCGAACGATCGGGTAATGGCTGATGGTAACTTCGAATATTCTTTCTGCTTGGTGTTTGAATACCGTGCGTACAATTTAATTCTTGCAATCCTAATCTCACTGGAACAAGGTCGCTTTTCTCACTGAGACGTCATGGAGACGACACAGCAACCAATCGGCACGCTGCATCTACAGCAATGGTTGTGCTCGTTCTCGGGGCTAATTAATTTCGAAACATTGGGCTTGACTGGTATCCATCGGATAAAAAATTACTTAAAGCGTTTTTGGAGGGTCATGCCAGGATTCAGTAAACTCCTGTATTACAAATGTATGTGCCTGCCTCGGCCGCGGGGAGAGGGGAGACACAGGTTTTGTCAGGCTTATGGACTTTGTGCAGGAATTCTTCCTCAACAGATAGACGAGTAAACCTTTCATTAAAAAAATCATCTACATCATCTTTTTAATAAAGATGCGGGTATTTTTCTCGGTGCATGTTGTATGAGCGAATGACATTTCAGCGGTTAGAACATATTTGAGCTGACGATTATATTATATGAGCTATGGTACCTTCATGTGTTAACCGCCCACTCCCCTCTGTAATGCCTTCGGGCCCTGAGGGAATAATAAAATGAAAACTAAAAATGAAACGTTCTTGCGAATGCCATTTAAGCGAATAGGCTGTTTTTCGGCGGTGACGACCTCACCCTAGGCTTTTAAACTGGCGCGGTACCCCTCGCTGTCGATCAGGGGAAGCGAAGCTGCCATTCTGCTCATGACCTCATTCGATGAAAGGTCGTGGTTTCGTTTTATTCGCCAAATCGTCGTTCGATCAAGTTTTGCTTTTTTCCGGAAACAAGGTACCTAAGGGTACCTTTTTACCTGCTCTCCACGCGGTTGACTGAAGTCCATATCCCCCTCGGACGAGTAGCAAAGGGAATGTTGAATTCATTGCCGGTAGCACGCTCTTTGGGACCTTCTTTTTGGGCATGTTGAGAAGCTTCACGCAGCGAAAGCGAAGAGCAGCAAACCACAGACCACCGGACACAATAACGTTAGAGACCGACGCGCACGCGACGGTAGCAAACCACGGCTTCCTATTTTCTTTCACCTCACATGTAGGCTGGCCCGCACACATGCACACACACTCATACATACACACACGCACGCACACACACACACACATAACACGCGCACACGCACATACACACGCACAAACACCCGCACTCGCTCACTAGAGAAAATAATTTCGGTGGGCATTGCGCTCCGTTTCCCGATCTTCCAATGAACCGCAGCGAATAGGACGAGCCATCCCAGCCAATCTAGTACGTTGGGCGGAGTGACACGCGGAGACGTCACATGCCAGTCTCCCAGCGCTGGACTGGATGGGACGTTCCAGCATCCACTAAGGTCCATTTAGGTTGAAACGGAGTACCGCAGCATCCAGATCCAGACTTCCAGCCTGCAGGCAGCTTCTCTCGGGCGAGGCGCGAGGGGGAAAGCCAAGGCGCGTCAAGAAATAGAAAGAAGGACGATACGTGAGGAAGGACGGGAAGGGCCTTTTACTAGGAGGAAGGCGCCGCTTGAGCCTTGGCTTACAGGCGTGAAGAAAAAAAAAAAACAATGATGTTTGAGGTATATATCGGGATAGAGATTAGAGCAGCCTGTTGCCATGTGCATTGCAGCAATAGCAAAAATAGTCGCTTGAAATTGAACTAAATAGAACATGTCATTTTGGGGTAGAGAAGCAAAAAAAAAAAAAAGAATAGGCAAAAATAGGCATTTATATAGGCGGGAACCGATCATTTAGGCTCAGAATGCCGAAATAAGCATTTATAGGCACTGTAAAACCACTCTGAAAACGCTTCTTAACTCATGATACGTGCTTATATATAGAAAAGGCACGATAGGGACCAAAGGAACAAAATAGGTATTTGCCTAAAGATACGGCCACTAGTCATGACTTTTCGAAGGCAGCGGGAGAGCCTCCCACTCAAGACTGAGTAGTCTGCTCCAGTGTCCACGAATGCCGATGCGTCGAGGCCGTCGATAACAACAACGTTTAGGCTGGTGGACACGGATGCGGGAGCGTCGTTGCGATGCGTAGCGTCGGGAGAGTGGTAGCGCTTCGTCGTTCTTGGAGGCTCTTTGACGTCGGTCGTCTTCGGCAACTCCACCTCCAGGGGTTGCCGCGCCTAGGTTTTCCCCGGCGAGGAGCGAGGGGTGACAGGCTTTCACGTCGAGGTCGGTGCATCGGTGAAGCTGGACGTCGCGGCGACGGCCGACCGGAAGTCTCGGCGGGACGCAGGTTCGGGGTTCGGACTTGAGCTGCGGGACCGCGGAGGGGAGCGCTGCACGGACATGCGGTACCCGTACCTCCACCAAAATGTCACGAATATAAAGTGATGAGGTGACGAAGACTGAAGTAATCTAAACGTTTAATAAGGCGAACTTGTGCGTAAAACAGAAAAGGAAACAGAAGATACCAGCAGAGCGTCGCGGGCGTCGATGTCGGCGTAACAGCGGAATCTGACGCTGGGGCGAGACTGACCCCGGCTCGCCACGCGGAGCACCTTTTGTACTCGCGTGTTTCTCTGGAACATTCGGCCTAGAACGTTCGGCTCGCAGAACATTCGTAACTGGATCGGACGAGAAGGTTCTCGAACTTACGAGAACGCCAAGTAGAAAGAATACATAAAAGAAGATTCCGCTCCCTGGAATCGAACCCGGATCCTTCGCGCGACAGCCAAGCATGCTAACCACTCGGCCACGCACGCGCTCGCTCGGCAACGCGCATGGCAATATCAACAAACATTTGTACAATTCTGGAAACTATATGTTGCACGTCAAAAATACACAAACCTGGCTACTTTGAAATTTTTGTTTTATATTTCTGATTTATTATCTCGGAGTGTTTTTAAGATATAGAATTGTAGATTTTTTAAATATACTTATTCAAGGGTCTATCGTCTATATAAAATCGGTTGCTCTAACTTATAAATACATATATTTTCACAGCACTTCAAACATGTCCCAAGTAAAAAGCCCGGTAACTTAAACGTGCAATAAGAAAAATGAAAGCCGTTTACTCCCACCCTGTTACGCCGAATTAGAGCTCAGCTCTTGAGGAGGAGAGGAGGGAGGAGTGCTGGGAGGCAGGGTATACCCCTCCTCCTCACCTCCTCATCCTACCTGCTCCTGCTCCCTCCCTCGTCCTTCTCTCCCTCCTCTTCTCTTTTTTTCGCCTTCACCTCTTCCCCCACCTCCTCCCTCCTCACCCTCCTCCACCTCGTCCCTCCCTCCCCTCCCTCTTCCTCCTCCCCTCCTCCTCCTCCCTCCTCCTTCTCCCCCGCGAGGTGCATTATGGAAAATGTCCCATAATGCGCCGCGTGGGACCCCTACGTGACGTCACCCGTGACGTCACGTGTGACGTCATGAGCGTCCCGCGCGGGCCGGTGCATTATGGGATATTTCCCATAATGCACCGCTGCGGTTACGCCGAACGGCAACTGCTACGCCGCTCAAGCCGGAAACGGGCGCCTAAAAACAAAACATCCTTGACTGTTTTTACAGCGGAGCTGTAGGTTCCCCAGGATCGTGTCCGCCAACGAACAAATGATGACACAAAACTCCCGACAGCTACCGCTGTTTATGGTTATTGCTTTCGCTACAGGCGACAAACTTTCCAGCCTTTCCACTCTTGCTTGCCGACTTGCGGGCG
>JAZHYW010050763.1:0-13996 GCA_037355805.1 Ixodes ricinus | reverse complement strand
ACTTCGTTCAATTGCAGCGTGCTATGCCTGGCTGCCGAAGCACGTCGCCGCATACAGGGGCCACCCCTTACTCATGGCCGGTGACTTCAACAGCCATAACAACTCATGGGACTGCACACACACAACACCCAAAGGGTGAAAACTCGAGCCTTCAAGTCTGACAGCCGGCTTTCTCTTCTAAACGCGAAACCGCACTACCTATAAAGGTGGAAAACAGTGTCGAGCACGACACCAATCCAGACCTAACTTGGTACATAGGTAACCGTACAGCTTCGTGTCAGGAACTCCTTGGAGACGTTAGACAGTGAGCCCTGCATACTAGTGACCACCCTAACATTTCCCAGGACCCGCAGCACCTGAACCTGGGGCCCCGCACCAAGATCGCAAAATTGGCCCGAGTTCAAGAACTAGAATCTAGCCCCTCGGCCCCTGCCACACTTTCCGCTTGGACAAACGCAGTACACGACGCGTACTGCGTTTGCCCGCTGACATTCCCCATCAATAGCCCGCGAC
The DNA here is from genome assembly GCA_037355805.1 of Ixodes ricinus. Taxonomy (NCBI): domain Eukaryota; kingdom Metazoa; phylum Arthropoda; class Arachnida; order Ixodida; family Ixodidae; genus Ixodes; species Ixodes ricinus. Next base: position 13,483 of record JAZHYW010050763.1, on the reverse strand, counting down.
ATTCACCATTATAGCCGCGACATTCACCATCAATGCGTGGACCCCCAGCCAACCTCTGGGACAAACGTCACAGGATGATTCAGAAATGGCGGAAAAACAAGACCAATCGACGACTCAAAAAAGGCATTCAAACCGTAACCGTGGAAGCGCAGGACTATGCTCATTCACTTGCCGCGGAGAACTGGCTACAAACATGCGACCAGAATGAACGGTCAGCTACCACGCCGCAATGTGACAAAGACTGCGTACGCTACTGGGCCAACCCAAACCGAGACACATTATGACGATTACAAATGCACCCAACGCGACACAGGACGATTTTGCCATCGACGTTTAGTAACTATTCTACCTCCCCCCCCCCCCCCCCACACACACACACACACAAAAAAACGGACCCCTTCCACTGTATGGCGGGCCGATCCGTCCACCGGCTTCGCGGCGACACTCTTTCACGACTGATTATAAAAAATGTTAACCCACCTGGCCCACCATACATGCCATCTGCGTCGACAGCACGGAATCACTTGCTGCCAAAAAAACACCTAATCATAGCGGTCTAAAACAATCTGTCATTGATACAGCGTGTCAATGAAACGATCTGTCGATGGTAACGTCGTTCAATGAACTGATTGCCACCGCCATTGACCGGCGTTAGATTTAGGGGAAATATGTTTCCGGCTGCCGGGAAGATAGACACTACAGCCTAAAATTAACTCGGTTCTTGTTCGCCTTGTAATTTTCTGAGCTGTAAAAAAGCTTTGTAGAACCTGACCACATTTCGCACTTCGCTTCACGTTTGTACTTGTCTACTGGAACCGTCTGTGAGATTGTAAAACAATATATTTTTTTCCTGCCTTATTGTAAACAACTGTGCGAATACGCATTCTTTACAAGATTTATGTTTAAGTAGGTTAATCAGGTTCGGGACGTATTCAATAAGTTTTGAATATCCAACCTTCCAGACGGTACCCATGAAGGGCGAACGAAATATTTGCCTGAATATTCAAAGGGCAGGTTCAAATGTGTGAGGCATCGTGCGAGTCGAACGAACGCCCATATCAAACGGGTGCCATATCAAATGGCTACCGCGTTTGATATGGTACCTGTTTGATATGGTAAACAGTCGACACGTTTAAGACCGGTCTGCCAGCCAGTTTAATGACAAATTGTTTTTTTCAGCTGGCTACATTTCCAAAAAATATACACTCACCGCGGATGTGCCTCAAAGAGCCATGCTTTCACCCATTCTTTTTTTATCTGGCCCTAAAATACCTCCTGTACGCTATCGCAAGCAAACCAATCGTCAGCAAAAGACTATCGTCTTTTTGCTGACGATTGAATACTCTAACTCACAAATCAACAACGAACAAGATCAAATCAACTTTAACAATGCACTTCAACATATTGTACAATGGTGTCACGACTGGCAGATGTTATTAAATTCTAGATAAAAGTGTATCTATGACCATAACTAACAAAAAGCAACCCAAATCATTTTCTTATCACGTAAACAATAAACCCCTGGCGAAAGTCCCAAAGTACAAGCACCTTGGCTTGCATATAAGTTATGATTTCCGTTGGGACTTACACATTGACACTATAACTCAAAAAGCGATAAACAAACTTAATTTTCTAGAAAGAACCTTAAAAAGTGGATCAACTGAGACGAAATCTTTAGCCTACAAAACACTAGTCCGCCCTATGCTTCAGTACGTCAACGTCGTCTGGATCCCATACACGGCCTCTGGTGTTAGCAGGTTAGAAAGGATACAAAAAATGGCAGCAAGGTTTATATGTAACAAATATAGTTGGCATGATTCTTCCTCCGAACTATGTAAGCAATTGGAGCTGTTGTCACTAGAAAAAGGGAAAAATTGCAAGGCTCAAGTTTCTATATGATTTAGCTAACACCAACTTCAACATTCCCACAGAAAATTATCTAACCCGTTCTAGTAAACGGCTAACAAGATATAACCATGGTAAACTTTACGAAGAACTTGCAACCCACAATAATCGCTTCAAAAATTCCTTCTCCCCCGAGCTATCAACGATTGGAATCACTTGCCGCGAAACATTGTACATTCCACTAGTGTGGAACATTTTCTTATTAACTTGGAAGCGCACCTGTCGACATAGGCTTGCATACCATTATCTGTAAATGTGCATTAAAAAAACTTTCTGTATGATGTACCATCCTACAACAATCTCGAATGAGATTAGGTAGTATTGAAAATAAAATAAATAAATAAATAAACCACCAACCCTGCCGTGAGTGTCATGCCCGCCGGGTACTCTCACGCATCCCATCAGTACACATATGTGAGCTACACGGACGCGAGCCACAACACCACCAGGAGCAGAACGGCAGTGATCAGAACCCAATCATCTTCGTCCCGTGAACACGAATGAGTCCCCTCCCCAACAGCCGTAGAAATACTCGCCATCACCGAAGCCATCACAGAACATACCTATTCAGCCGAAACAATTCTTATCCGCACAGACATTCAGGGAGCGTGCCGCTGCTCTCGATACAATGACCTACCTCTCCATATACACTCCATACTACAAAGACACTTCACGCACACCCGCACCTACACATCAATATAGAATGGGCACCGGGTCATCAGGGCCTGGGAGGAAATCTAAGAGTGCACAAGCTGTCACGAGCAAATTCTAATCCGGAACCTCCCACCCTCTGGCCCGAACCCTATGACCCAAAAGAACACAATAAACAAATGCACAAGGAACGTACAGCCTTGCTGCTGGAACTCAGACAACATACCACCACTTTTACACACTCACTCAATCATATTTAGCTGGTCTGAATCTACCTTTATTAGACGTGAACAAATACAGACCACCATGACACCACACTAAACTCACTTCATCCAAGGACGCCCTGGCCGAAGAGTATACACCCATTGGAGCGATCATCCGTTAAACATACACTGTTTGTTGGACTGCCTCAACGTCCATACATCGCGTAATCTACTTCTTTCACACCTCCCTTCTCACCACCTCCGTCGGACCTGGACAAAGTGGACCACCTCCCCCCCCCCCGCCCCCCTACCCAAGACACTCGAGGCTACATTATCGTCCCCCCCCCCCCTCCCTCGTTCGACACGTCGAAACCACGCTTAATAATGAATGGTTAAAAAACAAAGAAACGAAATCTTTGGACATCGAGCGAAATAAAAGTTTTCTCTCTCTATCTCACTTTCTCTCTCGAGCGTTCTTTTTCGCCCCTCTACATACTGGCTTAGCACATTTTGTGCATAAAACAAAAGAAGCATAACCTATCTCGTTGGTACTGTTATTAAAGTTCAATAAGCAATTATCTGTCCGTTGTGCTTTGTTGAAATCTTGACGTAAAACAATAAGGACACATGTATAGTGGTCAAAATTGTGCAACATGGCGGCGGCCACGTGGGGGTCACTTTCAGGTGCCAGTCTATCGCTCTAAGCCCCTGTACATCGTTGGGGCAGCCGATGGTATCACTTGCTCACGTAGCGGTGGGGCCATTTTGGAGAGCGAGGCGGATGGGGGTGGGGGGGGGGAGCGTGGTAGACTCCGACAGTGGCGTAGGACAGGGAAGGGGGGGGATAGAAGGAATCAACCCCTCTTCCCCCAAAAAGAAAAATGGCAAAGCTAATCACCTTCCCCCAGGCCGATGAGCTTGCGTTGTACTTGCATGTTGTGCGATTACGGCTTCCTGATACTACCCAGTATTTCTTGCTTCGGACACTTATAGGCTATAGCGGCGCCACCAGAGTAAAAGTTCACATTTGAACAATGCAGCCACTCGCTAGATAGCGCTTATAGACCTTCGAAATCACTAGCCATCAGCTATAAAAATGTGAGATAATATTCTCAAGCGCAGGCTCTTGTGAAGAGGCGGGGCTGCGCATAAAGACAAGGAGGTCTTGCTCATTACAGGCACTCTTGGCATTGGGTCTGTTCTTGGAGCTTCGTGACTATGCCTTTCCGACGTTCTCCCACAATGATATTTGCGAAGATTTCTAGAAAAACGGAGTCTCCCAAAAGGCGCAGCCTCCCTCCTCCTTTTACACGGATCATTGCGTCAGCATAAACAAACATAGCGGCGCCCATGGAACAGAGCAGACACTGGTCTATAGAGTATCCTTGTGCTTGGTCTGGCCTTCACGCGTTGGTAATACAGTGCTACCTCAAAAGCGGCGGGAGTTGTGCGCTGTGAGGAAGCTTTTAAAGTTGGTGGGCTCCAACTGCGACGACAGTAGAATAGTGAGGCACCATGCCCGTATTCCTGTAAATGAAGCGTGCTCCGTTTTGAAAAATGACGATTCAGTTTTACCCGTTTTATCCTCCATAATCTTTCCGTGAGCGTCCGTACCCACCGAACTCACCCTGCTTCGTCATTGGAGAAGGAAAAAACAAATTCATGCCCCCCTCCCCCCCCCAAACAAAAAATAAAATAAAATGGCTGCGTTATTGGACTCCGAGCTCCGGCGGAGTATCGCATCAGATAACGTTAAACAAGATGTATTGAAAATGCGAAATAATCAGATCGGTTTTATCCTATCCCTATAGGCAACCTGCAATGCTGTTAGGTTTAGCGCCATCCTGGCGACTGAAGCAAGAAATATTGGGTACCCCTGGGAGTGGCGGCTGCATTGTTCAAACGTGAGCTTTTACTCTGGTGGCGCCGCTTAGCCTAGTGTCTGAAGCAAGAAATACTGGGTATCCCAGGAAGCCGTGATCGCGTAACGTGCCAGTACAGCGGAAGCTACGGCCCAGGCGGGCCAATGGGAACGTGACTGCGTATCACCGGAGCGCGCCTCTACTCCGAAGAAGTATCAGGCTTTTCGCTGCGTCATGCTCCAATATGTGTGCGTTGCGCTCGTATACGTCGCGCATTTCGAAGCCTTCGGCACGCAATGTGGGGCTTATCGTTCACCCTTTGCCAAGTTACAACGAGACAGGGTATAACCGTGGGCTCTCACTCTGCTGGCGCCGCCTGGCCGTTGCCGGCTGGCTATTGAATCTTTGGTGTCGGAAATGATCTGGGTAGTGCAAGGTGCACATTAAAGACACAAGACAAGAATAACATAAAACAAGCAGTGCACGTACTATTTCCTTTAAGGCATATGTATCTCAGGACTTACCGCGCTCCCCTGCTCTCTGTGACAGGCGCCGACGTAAACATCTGTACCACCAGTGCCACCAGAATAGACCCTTTCCGAGATTCAGTCTGGCCACTTTGATACTATCATCATCTGTGGAACGGCATCTGTGTCATACCAATGGCGGCCTTCTAGTGACTGATAAACGAACCTCCTTGTTGAAAAGGAAGATAAAGAAGCGGATTATGCGAGGCCTGTACATTCGGGGGGTCAGTACGACGCGACGTAGGAATGAGAACACAAGAGCTACGTAAGCGTTTATTTCTAATAACTCAGATTCAGTCAATCTGTGGGCGGCACACAATTGGCTTTAAAGCACTTTGGTTTATAGACTTTTTCTCGAGGCATCTGAGTGGGTTGGAACTTTGTTCTGAATGCAGGTTCTTGGCCACCATCGAACTGAAAGTGATCAGAAAGAACTCACACTGAACAATTGCCTCGCGTGCCGTTGACTTGCAAAAGTGACGGTGCCGATACAAGTTCGTTTCCGCCATTGATATGGCGAAAACTCTAAACTGCTTTACGAACCACCAGATGGCACTGAATTTTGGAAAACGTCTATAGCTACCCGCGGAAAACGCGCGCTTGAGCGTTTCGGTAAAGTATAATTACTACTGTACGTTTAAGCACTTTTAAAGAAAATGCCACTAAAAGGGGTGGACTTTGATTATGCCAACAGAAAGTTAACATTATTTGAAACAAAAGAAATAAAGAATGGCGTTTTTTTTTAGTAAGCCGTGTTTAAATTATGGCTAAATCTGCTCATTCGACGAAATATAAAAATTAATATAAGTCATTTCGTGAAAATAGTGTAAACTAAAATGCTACCACTTTATAGAATTTATATAGGCCTAAATGCGTATAAAGTTTTATAAGCAAAATGTGTGATGACTCCTACTATACAACGATATAAGAAATATGTTACCAAAACGTCAAAGATGCGGTGTTTGGCATTTTGTATTTCTGGCATAAAATATCCCATGGCGGCTTTATTTAGGTGACATAATAAATCGGGAGACACTGAAAAATAATGAAACAGCAAAGACGGAAAGCTGAGTCACGGAAACACAACACCGTCTCTTTATCATGTTTCCTAGTATTCACCAGCTCACTGGCGTGCTCAATCTTCCAGTCTAGCTTAAAGGAGAACCTAGGCCATGCATCATACATTCTCAAAAAAATTTACTCTGAGTGCTTTTGTTTTCCTATTTATTGCAGCCTAGAAATCTGTTTACAAAAATACAAAAACCAAACATATAATTGTAGCTTTCACCTTGCTTCCCTTCAAAATTGTGAAGGAGAAAAATAAGTTGAAAAATGTAACAATCTCTTTTTTTTTGTGTATATGTGTGTGTGTGGGAGGGGGAGGGGAAACCAAAATACCCAGCCCGATACGCGTGATCACAAATCAATACTTTTTTTCCTTTCCTATCGCTATCGGTGACTGAAGAAAAATATCAATCAATCTGTCATGTTCAAATATACATATAAGGTGAAGAATCATTTATTTCTTGGGAGATATTATGTATGCAGTAGATGTGATATAAATATAATAAATATTGTTTATTTAATTTTCTTAATGATGATTTCTTTCTTATTCTGGTTAGCGGTGGCAGGAAGCCACCCGAAGGACAAGAAGCCAGGAAAATGGTGGCGAGGCTTGGAGTCGCAATGGGTACAGGAACTTAGGAAGTAACCTTCAAGCGTTGTTTAACTCCCGAACCCATGTTCACTGGAGTTTTCTGCGAAAGCTGATTATGGCGTCTTCATAACTTGTTCTCCGTCGAGAGCTGAGGCATGGAATTCTCTCAATTTGATTAAAATGTTGACGTTTTCTTGTTAAACTCTAGTGAACTTCCACCATGATGCGGCACGTGTCGCTCACGACACTCCACGATACAGCGTTTTGTTAAATCGATGTAGAATAAAATTAAACGGCAAATAACTATTTCACAGCAGATGGACTAAAGGGTCTCTTAGAGAAATAATTTGAGGTCGTATCTTAGTCGTTGCTAAGTATTGACCTATGCATCGGTAGTATCCCGAACAACCCAAAGTAAGATCATTCTTGGCTTTTTTTTCTTTTTTAAACATGCGAGCAGATTTCGCCTTTCACTCTTGTTTTTTTAGAAGAGACCTAAAGGGTTGATTTGTCGGGACTTTTGGTAGCTCTTTTTTAATAGAAAAAATGCCATGCATTTTTTTCTGTTATTTGAGGTCTCCCAAACAACATGCACCAAACTAAATAATAAAATAAAAATAAACGGAGCTTTGTGCGGCAGTGAAACCAACTGTGTATTGTCTTCGGAAGGCACAAATCTTTTTAGTGCACCAAGTTATTCAATTCATTACGACTAATCGGCTAACTTTTAAAATTATTCGCTTATGGTCCATGTGAATTGGAACGTTGTAGAGCGCATCGAGAAACACTCAAGTAAGGTGTTTGCTATGCCATAGCCTTCTCTATACTGACAAAGCCTGGCAGATCACCACGAGTCGCGGCCACCGAAGTTGAAAAGGTAGAACGGCAGACAACGGATGAGAGGAGAGCCAAGTGACGGGCGCCCCGCTGCGGCGAGACGCCGAAACACACTTCTCCCCGAGCGATGGAATGTCCGCTCCATAGAGTTACTATAATGTACGCTAGAGGTTCAACTGGCGCTAGTGTCTATGCGACTTCCGTGACGCAAATTGAAGCAGACAGCAACCAGTCTACTTTTACGGTGCTCCTGTGCATTACTTTGGGAAAACGCGCGTGCATTTTGTCTCTTCTTCGGAAAATAACACGAAACCCTTTGGTTATTTGGGTCGTACCGAATAGTATGTACCTTGATTAACATTGTAAAAGTGTAATTACTTTAGTTAGCGCATTTTTCTTCATTAGTGAACGATTTTTAACTTCGCTACATTTCAATTTCAAACGTGTGTTCCGCAGCACGTATGTAAAAACAAGCGACGATTTAAAGCAAAGTACAATCGAAAGGAATACTAGAGTGTGTTCAAGGCTCGCCAGCATTCCGGTGACGCTTATATATTGCTAATATGCCAGTCCTGTCACTATATGAAAATGACGCCGTCGTGCATGAGCGGATAAAAACATTCAAAACATAAATAATAAAGGACGTGGGCTATGAAAGGTGTCTCTTCGTATTGTTTTCTCTGCCGGCCAGCTTTTATCGGGCACTTGTTCTCAAAGATTTCGATCGTGCTGGTGATATTTTGGACGTAGAAGTTCGCACAGAGCAGAAAGAATAAAGCGGTACTTACTTATTTAAAATCGGAATATATATTACGTGGCCTTCCATTTATTTTGATCGTACATGCACGCGTAGTTACTGATCCAGTGTTAGTGCGTACTTCTTGCCGCCTCTCTTGGTTCGCAGATGTCCTTCGTTCGTCTGGCCCATATATCCCCCAGGCTGAAAGGCGCCGACGTCGTGTTCGCGCTAAGAGTGTCCGACAGTGCGTATAAATACACGTACGAAGCCGTTTTAGCACCGTTTTTAATGCGATGAATTTGAAACAAAAACGCCGTAACTGACCAATTATTTCGTCGGCCTGACTGAGAAATGTTCCAAGCTACCTAGCACGTACAAATTATTCGGGATATTTGCTCTTATGACCGAGCGCAGGGAGAACATGCACTCACTCTTTCCCATAGAAATGCATTGCCGGAAGTCAATTTTCGACTGGTTGCTGTCTGCTTCAATTTGCGTCAGCACACTAGCGCCACTTCAACCTCGCGTTCCTCGCGCTACCGCTTCTTTTCTCGTCGAGTTTGAAAACCATGTTTTGGGTCCTCGCCGCTGCAAAAGCTGTGCGCTGACGACCAGGTTCCCCGAGAAATGCTCTGTGCTACCAGATCCTCGCGCTCCAAATATGCGACCGGGCACTCCATGGCTCCGTCGTCGAACTGCCGGGCGTAGTGAGTACAGAGGAGGCTATGGCTATACATTGTACGCTTTGGGCTATTTTTTGCTGTTTTTAACGTAAAAAAACGCAAAGTAAAAAAAAAAACACGTAAGAACGCACACGCCCGTCGCACTTGCAGCGCTCTCAGACGCGCTCTGAAGAGACGAGGTCCACCTTATCACTGGTGCACTGTCCGAGACGGCTTTGCGGCAGCAGATTCTCGCGCTTATATTTGGCACCTTCACCAGCACGAAGCCTTGTCTCGTACAGTGCGCCTGTGATAAGATGAACTTATCTAAGAGCGCTGCAAGCGCGGCTCGAGGGCGCGTTGTCAAGTCGGTCTCTTTTTATATTTCGCGGTCTTCCTTTTTAATCTAATAAAAAGAAGCGCACAAAACATATCATGTGCAAACACCTTAATTGGGTGTTTATGAATGCTTTGAACAACTTTTCAAATCACGCCTCGACTCTTAAACGAATAATTAAAATGTTAACAAGTTAGTCTTATTTAATGAAATAAGTCGGCGCACTAACAGAATTCGTCCACTTTCCAAAGATGCCTGCTAACGACACACAGTATAGGTTTCCATCCCGCAGAGCGCCTCGTTAATTTAATAGTTCGGTTTAAGCTATTTTATACACTTTTTTTTACTTTCTGGGTTTTTGAGGGCAAAGGGAGGTTCAGCAATATCTGGCCGCGTTTTCTCAGGAGAAAAAGCAGTCAGTGATTTTAAAGGGAAGCTGAAACACTTCTTTGAAAGTATTGCATAGAGGTTGATTCTAGCAGAGTTCTATCCCGTGAATCTGAATATCACTTTTGTTTTCCTCGATGATGTAACTAAACGCGAAGAAAAAAAGACACGAAAAACCTCTGACAAGTCGTGACGTCATACTCTCGATTTTTGAGCCGCCAAGCGCGTGTCGCTCGCTGTGGGGCAGCGCGTGCCATTGCAAGCTTGCCTGGTATATTCCCCCGCACTGGCTTCGTGACGTCTCTTTCGGGCCTTTTTGAAAATAGCAAGACTGCGCGTGCATACCTTGGATGGGCGCTAAAGACGAGCGAGAGCGGAGATGCAGGAAAGTCCTCATATGACGTCCCACCCATGGAACGAGGGGCTTCAGCGGTACATCGAAAATTAATTTCTGCAGCCTCCGTGCCACAAAAAAAAAAAAATCTCTATATTGCTGATTTTGGAGGCCAAATAAAGATGATTTAAATGTTTTTGTTTAAATACAGAACCGCTTCAGCTTCCATTTCATTTTGTATTTTTATAGGAAACTAGGGCACGTAAAACGAATTGGCGCCCTAAAAAAAGTCGGTCCCAAAAGTCACTCTAAGACCGATTCATTTCCGGATTATCTTCGAACCTGGACACATTTTATTTCTATTGCCTCAAGTCGCCGCGATTCCAAGACATGGTACTTGCAACTTCTACAGTAAAGATGCAAAGCGGAAACCAAAGTAACCGAAGCAACTAAACTTTGTGAAAGAGCCATCTATTTTGAGTAGCTTACGTTTCATTTCTAATGCGAATCATTATTGTATTTATTAAAACACGGTTCGATAAACCAAACTGCTAATCACGTAATATTTTTCGAGCCACTAAAATCGGCAAGTCTATACTCGGCGTCAACTACTCTGTGATGCACTGCTAATGTTATAGCCTAGCATCCGCAGTGCTCCAACTCTCTTAATTCACATGAAGCCGAAAGGCGTATTATCTTTCTCGACACCGCTCTCGGCAATAATAAAAAAAAACACACACATGCACAAACGCTCGCTTTATCAACGTGTAAGCGCGCACACACAAACCCAACGTATTATCTGTCGTCCTTTGATTGACGCGCCCCTTTTTGCGTTTCGATGCACAAAACACGCATTTTGGGGCAACTCGCTGGCAGTATTCTCGGCGTCGACTATTTTGTGCTACGTCACCAAGACTAGTGTAGCTTCCACAGTACTCCTGCACAGTATTCCACAGCGCGTGCGAACGAGACGCTTGATAAAGCCGAGTACTTTCACACCTGCAGCGCGTGGCTGCAGCGCTGCGGATATTACGCTGGCCTTGGAAATGTCGCACGAAATAGTTGACGCTAACTACAGTTACCTCTACAGTGAAGTCACTGAGTCGCTTAGTGCGCACAAGTAACATACAAAGTGTCAGCGACGAAATCTTTCCGTTTATTTTTGAGAGCCATTCAATTGATATAGAGCCACTAAATGAACATGGCCAGAGAGAAGTGATACTTTAGGCATATGTTTTGTAGAATAAATGTCGCCATTTGTAACCAGCTTTTTCCGACGTGCCTACCGAAAAGAGCGACAAGTGTTTTCTGTCGTTCTGCTTTCTTAAACGGTTCGCAGCAAAGCAATATGACCAATTTCTAATCTAACACCCCATATACCGCAAAAGAAAAAAAGCATTTCAGAATCTTAATTGTCGCAAACGGCAAGCATAACCAGGAAAAAGGCGGCGTCCACGAAACCACTCAACGTATAAAACAAATTTGTCTCGAACTGACGAATGACGGGGCGTGGCGGCGTCCGACAATCGGGGAAAAGTTTGCCACAACTCTAAAAATAGCTTTTTTTTTTTTTACTTTAGATTAGCTGTTTGCAAACCTTTCTGGGTAGGGGCCGGATTAGAGATGTGTGGAGAGTCTAGAGGGCGGAGAAAAAATGTGTATTTATAAAAGTAGAAGACGTAAATAAATAAACCTAGATGAGCATTTAAAGGACGAAACGAATGTTAGAATAAGTATTAAAAACCTAATATGAATGAATACATATACTTAGATTTACCATGAAATGTTTAGTTAATTATGACGATAGACAATTGTGGCCAAGGAACCTCACCCAGCATAAATCAAAGCGTTTTGAGAAACTTGGCATGCGCTAGTGTGCAATAGCTTAATGAGAATGTTGAAACTAATGCTGACAATATGAAAAGTTGCGACAGAGGACACTAGGCACAAGGCACGTGAGAACGCAAATGAATTAACAAAGTTACAATGATATGACGCAGGCGCTAAATATCGTGATGCTTGCGATGACAGTTTACATTGAATAGTACGGCGAGAGGACCCGCGTTAAGGTGATATTTTTCTCGTTCCTTCTGGTATCGTCGTTTGAACATTAGGAGCGCTCGCCGCGGCATCGTTATTTTACGCGCACTTATTTTTGCGCCGGGCAGCAGCAGCTCTGTTGGAAACGGGCCGCGAACCGGGCTTCATAGGAAGGACCGCGGGCAGCCGCGGGCCGGTCGGAAGAAGTTCTGCGGGCCGAATTGTGGCCCGCGGGCCATCGGTTATGAAGACCCTTGGTTTAGATTGATGATATCCAAGAAATTAAGACGTCAAGACACCGGAGAGTGACTGTTCCTTCACTGAGTGTCAAGTATATCACGACTCTCAGTGACCAAGCGCCGGATTATTATCGCTCAAAGGGTGTTATGGCAACACCTACTGTTATAACAAGAATGTGGTGCTGAATTTTCGTCCACAACCAGATGTGGCGTGTGTGAGGAATAAACTGGATGGGAGTGCAGCTTCAGCTTTCAGCACGAACTCGTAATCCTAATGTTATAAGACGAGCACCAGTTGTTGTTTATGATAGGCTAGAAGGGATGTTACTGTAAGTGCGCGCTCAAGACGGACATTCGAAGGCATATTTATAAAGGGTGCTGTAAAATTACGCCAACAAACAATTTCTGGTTTACCCTTTTTGAATAATTAAGGACTGAAATACTTACACCAATGATGTCTTTCAGGGTTCCTCCGCTTTGGTCATTTCCAACCAGACGTTGTACGAACACGAACTGTGCACAGAACACGAGGAGGCATTCCCCGTCATCTTTCAGCAGCGTGGCGATATTGCGGAACACCGCCTTTTGGTCTCTGATCCAGTGAAGGCAATAAGAAGGAGTAAATGCGGTCGAACTTGCCGTATTTGTCGAGAAACGCAGACACGTCCGAGGAACCCGCATCAAGGACGTCGTAGCAGATATCTGGATGTCCGTAGTTTCTTTTCGCGTAGTTCAACATGGATTGGGATATGTCAATGCCTACAATCTTACGGCATGGATGATTCCAGTGAAGCAACACGTCTCTAGTAAAGTCTCCGATGCCGTCAACCGATGTCAAGGACCTGATGGCACCTACTAGAAGGAATTCTGAATGTCGTCCTTTCCAAAGCTTTGATGCTGTTTTTCCTAACAGTTTCGCTAATACGTTCGTAAAGCTCTGGATCGAAGGTCTCAATCATGTTTTTTTTTTGTTCTTCACTGTCGCGGACAATAGTAACGCGCTTGACTGGTGTCACTTATTCAGCGTTAGTGCTACGCGTGAATTTTAGAAGTGCCACCCTTTTATCTTCAAGGTTGCCACCGTTTATCTTCAAAATTGCCAG
>JAZHYW010050762.1:0-12090 GCA_037355805.1 Ixodes ricinus | reverse complement strand
TTAGGAGGGTCAACTTTTTGAACCCTTGGCTTAAAATTAATGAAATTCACTGGGTAGGCTGGTGGTCATGCTAGAGGGTGCCCAACAAAATTTCAGGTCTGTCGGGTAAGTGAGAAGGAAATTAGGACACCTTCTATCAGCAACACGCCCACATTGTTTAGTAAATCTATCGTCGGAAAACTATCACAATATTCAAGATTTTTATTCGCTAGATATGTAGCAGAATGCCTAGGGGAGTGCGGCTATGGAAAGGTTTTTGCAAAAGTCAGTTATTTCTATAAATTTTCTCTTCTGCAAAATTGGTCAACTTTTTGGTCTTGTTTGTCTTCGACAAAATGTCAACATTTTTTATAAAAGACATCTGTAAAGTGACAAAAAGCATTCCATAGCCGCACTCCTTATTAAATTTCAGTCAGGAAAAGTGAAGAACGAGCCTTCCATGTATTGCCATTATCAAACGATAGATTGACTAAAGTGAAATTTATACCAAAAAGTGGAACAGGAGAAAAATGCGTTCGACGTGCTCCAAACCTTACCTTTTCTTTCGCTTCAATGGACAGAAAATGATTTATTAAAAATTAACTATGCAGTGTAAATTAATGAAAATTTCTGGGAATACTCTCTAGATTGTTGGATGTATTTATGTAATTTTTCAAAATCAACTTTTTGCAGAAATTTTTTTTCTGGGTAGTGTCTCCCTTAACACATGCGTTGCGTGGCTACCGTGACACACTTCACTTTTCAAAGCTACGTCAAAATTTGCTTCAGTAAGAATGCAATTCTGCGTTAATATAATTTTTTTTTACGATCACGTTAGGGGTTAAAAAGACGCTATTACTTTCCAGAAGTTGCTTGACGTCAGTGACTTCGATTTGACAGTCGTTTTTGGGAATTAAATTAATCTACAGGGTGAAACAAGCAGACGGCAGGCTCTTTAAATCGACCGAAAAATTCGGTTTCTTAACCTATCGCGCTACGACTTTGTGCAGCGTGGCCCACAGATGGTGCATTTTTTTTGTAAAATTTGCAAAGAACGAACTTATCTGAGGAAAACGTAAAGAAAGAAAAAGGCTCAGCTCCTATGGAAACGCAGCGACGCCACCGGTCTGCAATACAACACGGCGCCGTTTCGCACGGGAGACAAGAGATGGGCGCAACGAACGCCGCCAACGAACGAGCATACGGCGCCGAGAGCCGGCACTCTAGCAGACGATCCTTTCAACTCCAAAGTGGCTCGCGTTCCGCAGGTGGCGACAGTCGCAGAAACAAAAGCAGGCGCGGTAACAACAAGGAACTGCAGTTCCTTGTCTGCTAAACACGCCGGCTCTCGGCGTCGTCTGCTCGTTCGTTGGCGGCAGTTGGCGTCGCGACCGCTTGCGCCATCTCTTGTCTCCCGTGCGAAACGGCGCCGTATTGTTTGCAGACCGGTGGCGTCGCTGCGTTTCCATAGGAGCTAAGCCTTTTTCTTCCTTTACTTTTTCCTCAGATAAGTTCGTTCTTTGCAAATTTTACAAAAAAGAGGGTGCACCATCTGTGGGCAACGCTGCACAAAGTCGTAGCGCGATAGGTTAAGAAACCGAATTTTCCGGTCGATTTAAAGAGCCTGCCGTCTCCTTGTTTCACCCTGTATTCATTCTTCGCTCCTGTGTTCGAGACTCAATACGAACTGCTTTCCTAGAGACACCTTGTTTTGCCTTGTTTTTTTCTCTTTAAAATAATAATTTTAGCTATTTATAAAGTTTTGTTGTCTATTTTCAAGAACGACATTAGTTTTAATTTAGCTTCATAGTTCTGTGTTCAAAAACAAAAACAAGTACATCACAAAAATGTGTGCACAAATTTAGGCAATCTAGTTTTTTTTTATAATGAGCATGGTGCAATAGCTCATTTTGCTTCTTATGAAGTGTAGAGCGCTAGTAACTAGCCAAAAGCTCTGTAAAATTTTCTAATCTAGATTAGAAAAATAAAGAAATCATGAAACCATACCTTTAGAAGTCCTTCAGAAGTTAGTTTTATTTTGCAAAAACACAATTAAGATATTGCAATTCCAATAGATACCTGCACTCTACATGTCCTCAAGATAATACATAAAAACCTTTATTACGAAGAACAGATTCTAAGTACTAAAAATTGAGTGCACAAACTGAGAAGACAATCCAAAGTTGCAAAATGAGAAACATGCATTTGAAAGTTCAAAGATATATACTCTTGAAAAATCGACTGGAATTGCATGAAATGGGGACATAGCATAGATAGGGTGTTCAAGAATCATCCAGTCACTAAACCGTCCCTCCCTAGTATGCGTCCTTTCTGGCCCCTCTTGCCATGTGCCATCAGACACCATTGCATTAGTTGCTCATTCCTAGGATTCCAAAGTTTTAAAAGCTCTTTTTGAATAAGGGTATTTTTTTTTACATTCAATTTTTTTATACAGACTTGGTGTTTTGTGTAAATTGGTTATGACTTAAACCAATTTCCACAAAACACCGAATCTGCAATAAGATTAAAGACCGAAAAAGCAATAAACACCGAAACATGGAATTCTACTCATCCCACATCGGCATTTCAATCTTCACGAGGTTTTGACTGCCAATTTCGCTGCAGCGGCACTGGCTTTCTAGCTAGTGAAGGTCTTGCGGTGCATCGGTGTTGCCAGGCTGAGAACTGCGGTGAGTGCAGAGTTTACGGCTTTTCAAGTTGAGAAATAAAGTACGGCTCCCACCATTGTAGATGTGCTTTTGAGCTTATGTGCAAAGCACATCTATGTTGGAACGACATGATGTGCATTGTTTGCTTGCTTGTAGATATGCTTTGTGCCTATGTACTACATCGATGTAAGCATCGACAGAAAGACCCACTCGAGGCATTACGCTCTTCTCTAAGTGTAGTTTGAAGGACAATGAAAATCCTTGCGTTTCGACGGACACGTGACACGCGGGGCAGACTGCATTGCTCAGAAGTATTCTCAGTACGCCAATGTCGCACATTACTGAAATCGCAGAGCCATAGCCTAGAGCGCCGTGTCAGACGTCAGCCTTCTTCTCCAGCCCGCTACGTCGTGAACTATGCGCAGTGTCCTGTCATGAAGCGTAACCAACTACGCCCAGCCATGCGTTGTTCCAGTAGCCAGCTGTTCTGTAAACCTTTTCGAAGGAGCCGGGCCTGGATCCTTGACGTTTTGAGAAATCCTGAGACTGGGAAGGAACGCGAAGCAGCCCTGTACGACAGCAAAGAAAGCGGACAGGGCAGACGTCTCAAACTCAGCCTGCAAATTTTATTCCGTTCACGGCTTTTATGGCCGTCTCCCAAGGTCACCGTCGCCTCTCACCGATACATGCAACATACGGCTCGTTCCTGCCGGCACTGCCAGCTCGCCAGCGCCTTGACAGGCTTTTCGTTAACCGAACCTTCTCTCCGAAGTACCGCTACGACGTAGGCGGAGCACTCGATTTTAGTTCGTCGGCACAGCCTGGCCATCGCGTACGTCAGGCAATCGCCGCTGTATGGTGCGGCCAGCGAAGCCGCGGTAAACATTCCTCCGCTAGCGTTTTCTGCTCGCTTTTGAGTCGCCTTTCTTGAAACTCCACGCTTGCTCGGCAGTCCCAAGAGCGAAAATCGTGCTTTTAGTGTTGTGAGTGATGTGATTGGCCTAAGCCATTTTGGAGCACCTTTCGGAGCAGCAAAACAGTGTTCGGCGCGCTTTGGAGCAACCAAAACAGTGTTTTGGAGCAGAAAAAGTGGCTTTTGGAGCAGCCAGACAATGTTTGAGCAGCAAAGTGGCTTTTGGACGATATTCCTAGAAAAATTACAAAATATTAGTTTTAAGTGCTGTACAAACGAAGGGCACTTTGTGTTGTGTTGACAACACAACACAAAGTGCCCAGTTGTGTTCTCATCAGAACAAGTCACATCAGAACAGTTGTGTTCTGATGTGACTTGTGTGACGGAACTCGCTGCTTGTGTTGTTACTACTGAGACATCCCACAAGTGTACAGTGCTGTAGGCATTGCTGAGCAATTCCGAAAAACCGCTTGCCGCCGTTTTACGTGTTCCCGACGTGCCAGATTTTCGTCAAAAGTAAGCAAACGTGCAAACAATAGATTGCGAGCGTCCCGCTGGATGCCTCTGTCGTGCTATCATGTTCGCATGCACGTGAGGCAACTTCGGCAGGACTGCAGTTGCGCATGCTTTCGTGCGAGCGGAGAAAACGGCTGTTCGATTGAAACCGAAACCATGCCACTCGCTCCGTCGCCAACTGATTCCCAAAATTGTATGCAAAATATAACTGTCGAGCATACGGCGAAAACAGTCCACTGGCGCGTGCTTGCCAGGCCGGCAAACAAGGTACTTACAGCAAGCCATAAACACACACACACACAAAAAAACAAAACAACTGATGCGCATTGATGCAAGACATTAGCGAGCCAGGGTCAAAAAGTTCTTGGAGCGCTTTGTACGACTGACTAAACTCGATGCAAACAAGCGCTGCGGCGCGGTTTAGCGTGCATACATTGCCTTCTTTGTTTTAGTTCACTTCTTTTACCAACTTTCTTTCGCAGCAGATTTTTCACGTACCGGGGTCCCTCTCGAAAGAAAGCCCACCGAGAGAAACTTAGGTAATCAATACTTTGACACATCAGTCTTTGAGTTAAAGATGAATTTTGTAGTAACGTATGATTTAAACAAGAACAGAATGTTAATGAACATGCGGCGGTACTTGGTTTCATTTTAGAAAGTGCCATATCTGCAGCGATGTGGGGACGGCAACACCCAACGTCGGGCAACCACGGTGACTGGAAGGCAGGGACCAAATATAGTTTTCCCACGGCCATTGCTTTCAGGAGGGAGTGGTTCAGCTCACAAAGTAACTCCCGCCGCGCAAGAACGTGGTTTCATTTCTACAGCATGACGGCATGGCTGGCACCCGGCACATGACGCTAGCATCGGAGCGTCCGCACACACCCGCGTCTATC
The DNA here is from genome assembly GCA_037355805.1 of Ixodes ricinus. Lineage (NCBI taxonomy): Eukaryota > Metazoa > Arthropoda > Arachnida > Ixodida > Ixodidae > Ixodes > Ixodes ricinus. The sequence continues at coordinate 7,117 of JAZHYW010050762.1, read as the reverse complement.
GTTGAAAATTTATTAAAAAAAGACCAAACGAGACCACGAGACGACGAAGGCGAAGCGTGAGGCGGCGAAGACCACGAAGACCGGATGGACAATTGATGCAGGGCACTGTCGGAGGCGGCCACTTGCGCCACATAGCACAGGCAAGCTCAATTACGGTAGTTAGTTCAGTTTACTGACTTTCAGGGCGACCGAAATTGCTTTTTGGCGCAGGCTTAGAGACAGATTACCCATATTTTGGCAAAGTGTAACAGGATGGAGCAGGTTAGCACCTTGGCACAGTTTGGTGCAATTGGTGCAGCAATCACATCACTGTGTTGTCTATTGCAAATCTGATAGGGGTGCTTCTTTCCCAGATCCAGTGACTTCAGCGCTCCTTATCAGCTAGAAATTTTCTGCCACTCTCTTGGACTGTGGAAACCTGCTGAGCACATTCTCCACCTATGTTTTGCGGTTTTGCATTCAACGTTTTTCGGCCTCTCTTGAAACTTTCTACTTAATTTTTCTTACGCATGCCGCATACCTTTTTTGTGTTATCGGTCCACTGTAGTGCCGTGTTATTCGAGCTCAAATAAATCCTTTTCGGATGACGCTTGCACCGTGTGGTACGTGCAATATATTAGTAGAATGTTAGCACTCTGCTAAAATTATGTGTCCAAGTCCTGTCCATCGGTAAACAGATTATTTAGTGCGCAAGAAATATGCGTGCCTTTCGGCTACCTTCTGTTGCAAATTATTTTCGACCGCTAAGCGCTTAGTCATTTCACATGCAGCTGAACAGGCGGCGCGATCAAAACTTTTGGTAAAATAAAACAAATATTCCAGTCGCATTCATTCTTTTCATGTGCGTACCCAACAGAAGTACGTTACAATTTTTGTTTAGTTTGTTTTTGCTTGTTTAAATTTTGGTACAATGCTTTTCTTAATGTCCTCGGGAAAATAAATACACCATGAAACGCAAAAACAGCTTTGGAAAAGACAAGAATTTAGCCACCGGCTAGTGTTTAAATTTGCACAAAATCCACGGTCCACTCGGTTAGGGTTTGCAGGGACGCCGATGAGAGACTAGCTCAAACCCAGTGACTGAACTAAAAAAGGTCCCTCTTGTCCCTGAGCACTAAACACGATTAGAACAATAAGTTGCGTAGGCAGTGAAAGAATCAAATGAGAAATCAAAATCTCAATCTCAAAACTATTTAGTAGTGTTGAAAACGACAGACTGAAATCATTGTGAGATAATCAATATAGATGACACATCCTAAATTGCAGATGCACTTGAATGCGTTGGACGATGTTGCGTCGACAAATGGCCACGAGTCACCGGGTCATCCGTGCTTTGTGTGAAGCGTGGCAACCAATTCAAGGAGTAGCTAGGCAGGCGACAGACGAAGCACCAATGTCCCAGTTACTTGCAGTCGCAACGCATTACGGCTCGCCGAAAATATTTTTTCGGACTCTGATAATTCGGACTTGTTCGATAATTCAGACCCAAAGGAGGAACCGTGACTTACTCTATAGAAATAGTGTATATTCATGACCAATGCTTGGACAGCTTCAAAGTCCGAAAGTTCGATTATTCAGACAAAATCGTTACAAGCGATCAAGCAGGAAACGGGTGACCCGCGGAAAACACTTCCTGCAGGATCGGGCATTTTGAATTCTATGTTGGCTGCGAATGGATTGGCTTGGATTTGGCAGCGATTTGAGTACTCCTGAGTTCTACTGCTAGGTGACGCTTGCTGGCCCTTTTTTCATTTAGGTGCACGTCATCATCATCATCATCATCATTTTGCTTTTGTTTCCTTGCGCTTGCAACGCCAGTCGCCTTTGGGCTCGCGACTTGCGCTCGCATCTGCATACGTCGTTCCGTATCAGCAGAAAATGAGACTCCGAGCGATGACTACCTACCAGTAGCCATTGACGGCGGACATTACAAGCGCGTTGGCATGTGCGGTTGAATGTGTAACGGCGAGAACACAGACGCTCCAGCGCAGATGCAAGCCAGGCATCATCGCGATGGCAGGCGCAATGCTAAGCCACATATTGACGACTTTTTAAAGCCTGCTTAGGCGTAATAGAGGCAAGTTTTTTCATCTAGCCGAATACCTCGGGGACTGGCTTGATTATTCGGACCATTTCGGGGTCCCTCCAAGTCCGAATAATCGACGGCGACCGCAGCAACGCGCGCCACTGCAGCGCAGCGACATCCTATGCTTGTGACCACTGAAGTCTACCGCTAAAAGCCATGTTTGGGATAGTTAGTTGATGAGCGTCTTTGTTCTGTAAATTTTTCATTTCCAGTTATTGTGAAATCAGCAAGTGAAAATACGCATGCAGCAGTCAGGAAACAAAGAAGTTTGATTTCTTAGTAGTGCATGTTAGGGACTGACTATGACACAGCACTGTATCATCTAACTAATAAGATGCCGAGACTGCATCTATTTTTGTGTCTTTGCTTTCGCCTCTGCTTATTTGGCTATTGTCCATGCATATATATACTGGGAACGGTGAAAATAAACTTCCGGTTCATAGACAGCGTGTCGTCTGTCTCGTCTTCACTTTGTCCTTGTTTTGTCGCACTGTTTTAAACCAAGAAAAGTCCACGAAACGGACGGTTCATTGCTGACGCCACCTCTGTTTTAGGAGTATGGCGGGGAAGCCAAACGTCAGTTTCAGTTTCGTTGATTTGTTTTATATGAAATAATAGGCTTCATAAAACTGTATAAAAAGATTGAGCATATCGCCAAGTCCCTAGGAAGTCAGAAAACAGCCTTTACTAAAAAAAAACCCTCAAAATCGTCTTTATAATCCCTAGGGGTACTCCGGCATCTTTTTTTCGTGGCCCTGATTTGTCTGAAAACTTCATAAACACACAAACACACATCTCTGAAGCAGTATATCCCAAAGTTTAGGCCGAAATGATTTTTTTTTTTTTGCCAATTCATTGAATTTACAATTTGGGTCCTCATTGTGTTTTTCAAACTGAAAGTCTCTACTGGCAACAGCGGAAAAGTGACGCCAGCGGCGAGGCAGAGTTCACTCTTTGTACTGTAGGATTTCTTCAGAACTGATTCCAAGCAGTTTCATAGTGTCAAATAAATGCTTTCGAAGCTTGCTCTAGCACCCATGCACGGCATAGTCCCTTTTTTAGACTGCCCCTCGATTGGCGAACCTGCCTCCTACAGACGTCACAGCACTGAAAAGCTCAGGTATATTTGAACGTTGGTTCTGACATCATTCTCATTTGCTGATTGCACACTAACTATTCCGAATTTCGCGATCCTAGATAGAATACTGAAAGGGTAAAGGCCAGGATTAAGAAAAGCAAATATACCGTAATATCCCGAGTAATCGCCCACCCCAATTTTAAATATCAATTTCTAAAAAACACCGAGTCATCGCAAAGCTTAACCCAGACCTGCGATACTGCAAACACTCATCCTACCCAAACGACGCGGCCGCGGACCTTACAGGTGGAGGACGTCCGTGACAAAGTAAAAAACGGGGAGAAAGGCCTTCTCTTTTCTTACGCATTTTTCGCGTGAGCGACGCCCAAATATCCATGCGAAAAGAAAACATGAAGATAACAAAATAAAAGTTTGTTATGCTTACGAAAATATCGATCCCACAAAAAAAGAAAAAATCGGAAAGATAACACAAGCATTAACCCAGCCAGGAATCGCGAAGTAAGCATACGCCCCATATTAAAGGATGCAACCGCGGAGTGTAAGGTCGAAGTCTATCTCCGCCGAAGTAAGGTCAACACGAACCCGCTCCTTCTCCCCGCACGTCGCGACCGCGGTTGTGCAATATTTTAGACAAAGCCAACAGGTAAATAAAGCCTTTCTGGAACGCCCTACACAGACGTTAATAGAGCGTCCCAAACCCTATTGATAGCACGCTGTGCACGGACGCACGCATGTACGCAAAAAATAAGAAAGTTGTGCAAGAGCTTGTGATGGACAAACCGACAAACTTGGCCCAACGCCAAAGTATTTGCCACGCGATCGCCAGCCTCTTCCACTTTCCCAGCATCAATCTGCGTCGCTCTGCTTTGGTCACACCAGCTCGCTCGCTCATTGCGCCTGGTTGATGTTACTATTTGCTTACGGGAATTTTCCTGCTTTTCTTCTTCTTTTTCACTAACTAGGAAAACATAGTGGAGACGTTTTCACGGAACAAACCTTTGTGCTCTATGCAGATCGGTGGCGTTCCTAGCGCGTATGCAAGCAATGGACTACGCGGTAGTAAAACATTCTTACATGACCATTTTTTCTATAAAACAATAAAAACTAAATCGAGCTCTGAGGTTAATGTGTACCTGTTGCGTAGCAGCTAGAGACGGAGAGAAAACTGGGCAACTTCTCACCGCTTTTTATTAACTTTATGTGCTCACCCACCAAGCATTAAGGTGGCCCACCCCACTTTTTCTATGAATTTCAGACGGCAGGAGTGGGCGATCACTCGGGACATTACTAGTTAGCTGGAGTAACTAAGAAAATCGCCGGAGTACCCCAAAAGTTAATCAAATTAAATAAAAAAATGCAACAACAGCAGGCATATTCAGCTTACCAACACTAGTCGACAGCAGTACAAAACAAACATAGGGCAGTGCACACAAGTGTAGGATGGTGTACTTCTGGTAGATGTCTGAAGATGAGATGGAAAGAACAAAAGCAACTGAGCAAGACCCCAAATACTCCTTCGGCAAAGGACCACACAAGGTGCAAACCCTCTTTTCTGCACTCTGAAAACGCTGACGGAACTTCTATGCCACGATGGCTGCCCCAAAGTCTGACCTCAAGGAACTCCAAACAAAGTCTCGCAGCGCAGTAACGTGGTGCCAGAAGCGAATCGAACTCGCAAAGACAATCGGTTCTGGGAAGAGCGAAAATGCACGGACCTGTTGTGCCTGCAGCCGGTCCTGTATCTCGAACACAGTCCAGCTGGAAGAGACGACCATCTGAGCAGGAAGGCGGGCCTCCAACTCCTTGAGCCAACGGCGAAGACAGCGCATCTCGTGGGGCCACCTCAACATTGACGCAACAATGGGCCACCGGTCACTTCACACGCACGAGAAGATGAGATGGGAAACATCCACCAAACGAGCAGGAATCAAGCTTGCCAACAATCTGGAAGTTTGCACGACCCTAATTAGAACTTCGAATAAAAACAAAAAAGAAGTTTCTGTAGAATCCACTCCAGCAACCCAGGGGGCTGTATGGATCAGTTCCACCATTGTGATTGCTGTAGTTGCTCATTGTTGTCATTCCTTCGTGCAGCCACTACACTCTTAGCAAAGAGGGTGTATTCAGGTAATATTTGGGCGTAAAATATACACCCGATTTGAAATAATTCTTTAAAATTACATGCCCGCAACGAACAAACACTCACCAATGCCACCGAGATCATAAAAATATGGTTTTTAACCACAAATACACGCCCGTGAGTGTTCACGACCACAAAGACACCAGTGAGCTCAATGAAAACACCCTACCGCCATCATAATCATCGGCCCGAATGCACGCGCTCAGACTATAGTAGCACCGGGAGTCCGTGCCAGTGGGGCAACTTACATAACCCAACTTACATGCTCAATGGAGATACCCGTGCGAGAGCTTCTGGGATAAACACCATCTGCTCTTAATTAATGTTCAATGCGGCATGATAACGTCGTCAACCAGCGTCTGAAACCTGTTGTTGCTTCAAAGAATTCCACGATTATGCATTCACAGTGGTGATGCTATGCAGTATAAGGCGCACTGCGAAAGTAGCTCTGCAGTGACCACGAGGCTCTCGGATGTGATATTCCTTCGAAACCCGGATGCCATCCAGTGAGAGTCACCCTATGGCGACACCCCAGACTCGCATAATCCAGATGGAGGGGTGGCCAAAATACTCTCAACAAGTATGTTCATCTCTAAACCTGGATGGCATCAAAACAATGGTATGAAACCGTTTACAGAAACATGACTCGGCAGTGTTGGGTGCAAGACACATTTTTCCAGCCTCGGTAAGCTATCTAGCTTAAACATGCTGACAACGTTTAACGGGCTTGAACCGGCAGTCCCGATGCTGCTCTCATTGAGAGAGCGAGACAACAGCTACTGCACATGGCAACTTTATTCAAGCTCAAAGATTCACACATGGCGGTTCTATTTTCCTCGTCTCTGTGCCAGCAGACCAGCTGGAGACTTTAGCCACCTTTAGCCAACAGACTGCACCTTGTAATTCACTAGTTTGTGGTTCGGTACATGCAAATTAAGCCAGATTGCACACCTTTATTATCCCGAAAAAGGCCGCCGAATGCCGGGCTAGGGTTGCAGAGCGGGACTGCGCCCCTAACTTGGGAGCGGGATGCGTGTTTTATGCGCCAATGAAAGCCGTGCGGTCAGACGCACAGCCCGCACATTGTACACAAAATACAGTGAAACCAGTTTAGAATGAACCAACGTACAGCGAATTATTGTCGATATCGAACACACTGAAAATTTAAAGAAAATGCATGTAAAATATACAACGAACAACATATTAACTATAGCGAACTTTCTCCTACCGGGAAGGCTTTCTCAAAAACGCGTGCAGGCGCAAGCAATCGTCTTCAAGCCTGTTCCTTCCCCGAAAAAGAAGAAGAAAAAAAGAAAAGTCTAAACGCTCAAGGCGGTGTTGCAAACAAAGGTTTTGATGTGCCGCCATATCTTAACCTCACAGTGGTTCTGGGGAACTAAAGAAATAAAGGAGTATTAATATTACTATTATTAAAATTGAGCGAAGAGAAACGATTCAGAAAAAGAAAAAGCTAAAAAATACACTTTGCACGTACGCACAGAAAAAAGAAACTTTTCAGCCCAAAGAAGTTGACCACGGAAAGAAGCGATTCAGAAGGAAAGATAAACTAAAAAAAATCTCAGCATGCCTGCAAAAAAAAGAAAACAACTTTACTTGTTATTACAACGTGAAGTGAAGAGATGAGAAAGAAAGACAAGCCCGCACCTTATAACAAACGCATCGTGGAAGTTCGTTGGAAACAGCGTTCTCTATATCGAACCACTTGCTATATCGAACTGATTGTAGCGTTTCCTGCTGTTCATTATGAACGCGTTCACTCTAGTTACACGCT
>JAZHYW010050761.1:0-12560 GCA_037355805.1 Ixodes ricinus | reverse complement strand
TCAGCAGAACCCATCCTTTGGGAATGATTATCTACGTTAATGCGAATAGCATCAAACGGTGCGGAGTTATGCGCGTTCGTCAGGTGGCCGGCACACTCTAGATACGCCAGCCCACTCTTGAGGCGATTCTAAATTTGTTGACACTTTCACAGCCCTGCGCACGATCTCCGCAGCCCAGCACGTGCGTTTGTGTCACTTAGGAAGGCGAGCAAAGCACGCGCCATACGCACAAACACTCAAAATGGTACCGACCAGACTTTCTGGCGTCTCAGCTAGTCTCAACCAACGGTACTCTAAACGGTTGTTTATATCTTTACCATAGGACGCGCTTTACAGCGCTGTCACAGCTACCGGTGCGCGCGCATTACATGCACGAGGGCTCATTCCGCTCTCGTGAGGCTGAGCACGGCCGCTGCATCACCCTCTCCGAGCGCGGGAGGGGGTGAGCTAGCGGTCGATGCTCAGCCTCACGAGAGCGGAATGAGCCCTCGTGCATGGAACGCGCGCGCACCGGTAGCTGTGACAGCGCTGTAAAGCGCGTCCTATGGTAAAGATATAAACAACACGTTTAGAGTGCGTTGAATGACTGCCTTCATGGCTCTGTGGTTAGCGCGTCTGCCTGCTGATCAAAGGGTCAACGGTTCGAATCCCAGCCGGCGCCGGTCTTTTTTATTTATTTATCGACCCGCGGCGTAAGAGGTTAGATAGCCAGATAGATACATAGATAGATCGAAAAGTGCGTGAAGTATCCAAAGAATGCTATTCGCATTAAAACAAAAACAAGTGAAAAACTATAATAGCCGGCATGCAGTGTGTGAACGCTCGAACGAACCTCTTGATAGCACGGTCTGGGTGAGAAATGCTGCGACAACTGGTAGAGTCGTTGGAAAGAGGTCAGAATCAAGGCCGTACGTCGTAGAGATCCCGAAAGGACTTCTGGTCAGAAACAAATGTCATCTCGCTCCGCTGCCGACAGACATAAGTGAGCAGACGTCACCTCACTCACTGGTCTCGGAGTCAAGAACAACGCTGCCACACCCGGCTTCCAAGAGCGCCGAAGTACGAACAAGGTCCGGTCGGATTATCAAAAAGCCAAAGAGGTTCACAGAGTGACTCACTTTAGTGCTTCTGTGTGTATATACGAGGGGCGCTCATAAAGTTTGTATTATTGTCACGAAGGAATAGAGATTCAGCAATCAAACTTGAGTAGGAGTTAAGACTTTCTCTACATATTCGCCACCAAAAGTTATCCACTTTTTCTAGCGACGCACCACATGCCGGAGGTCATTGTTATAGATCTCCTCGTTTTGAGGTTTCAGGAATCGCTCCACTTCAGCAATCACTTGGTCGCCGTCCTTGAAATGCTTTCCTCTTATTTGGCCACACTGGAAGCGTCTGCGCCATTTAACCAAAGTGGCATAAACTGGGGTGTTGTCCCCGAACAACGCTCCCAGATTGGAATGAATATCCTTGGCATTGCTTCCTTCAAAATGAAAAAAATCAGCAGAACCCATCCTTTGGGAATGATTATCTACGTTAATGCGAATAGCATCAAACGGTGCGGAGTTATGCGCGTTCGTCAGGTGGCCGGCACACTCTAGATACGCCAGCCCACTCTTGAGGCGATTCTAAATTTGCTGACACTTTCACAGCCCTGCGCACGATCTCCGCAGCCCAGCACGTGCGTTTGTGTCACTTAGGAAGGCGAGCAAAGCACGCGCCATACGCACAAACACTCAAAATGGTACCGACCAGACTTTCTGCCGTCTCAGCTAGTCTCAACCAACGGCATCTGAGCCGCTAGCTCATCTCCTCTCCATCGCGCTCGGGAGAGGGTGATGCTAGCGGCCGTGCTCAGCCTCACGAGAGCGGAATGAGCCCTCGTGCATGGAACGCGCGCGCACCGGTAGCTGTGACAGCGCTGTAAAGCGCGTCCTATGGTAAAGATATAAACAACCGTTTAGAGTGCGTTGAATGACTGCCTTCATAGCTCTGTGGTTAGCGCGTCTGCCTGCTGATCAAAGGGTCAACGGTTCGAATCCCAGCCGGCGCCGGTCTTTTTTAATGCGAATAGCATTCTTTGGATACTTCACGCACTTTTCGTCTATGTATCTACCTATCTATCTATCTATCTATCTATCTGGCTATCTAACCTCTTACGCCGCGGGTCGATAAATAAATAAAAAAGACCGGTGCCGGCTGGGATTCGAACCGTTGACCCTTTGATCAGCAGGCAGACCCGCTAACCACAGAGCTATGAAGGCAGTCATTCACCGCACTCTAAACATTTGTTTATATCTTTACCATAGGACGCGCTTTGCAGCGCTGTCACAGCTACCGGTGCGCGCGCGTTCCATGCACGAGGCTAGCTCACCCTCTCCCGCGCTCACCCTCTCCCTCTAGCTCACCCTCTCCCGCGCTCGGGGAGACCTCTAGCTCAGCCTCACGAGAGCGGAATGAGCCCTCGTGCATGGAACGCGCGCGCACGGCTCTGCGCACCGGTAGCTGTGACAGCGCTGTAAGCGCGTCCTATGGTCAAAGATATAAACAACCGTTTAGAGTACCGTTGGTTGAGACTATAGCTGAGACGCCAGAAAGTCTGGTCGGTTACCATTTTGAGTGTTTGTGCGTATGGCGCGTGCTTTGCTCGCCTTCCTAAGTGACACAAACGCACGTGCTGGGCTGCGGAGATCGTGCGCAGGGCTGTGAAAGTGTCAACAAATTTAGAATCGCCTCAACAGTGGGCTGGCGTATCTAGAGTGTGCCGGCCACCTGACGAACGCGCATAACTCCGCACCGTTTGATGCTATTCGCATTAACGTAGATAATCATTCCCAAAGGATGGGTTCTGCTGATTTTTTACTTTTATTTATTTATCGACCCGCGGCGTAAGAGGTTAGATAGCCAGATAGATACATAGATAGACGAAAAGTGCGTGAAGTATCCAAAGAATGCTATTCGCATTAAAAACGGATCACTGCATGTGTTTGGCACCGATGGGCGGTGTCATTTTTGTGTCGACTCCCTAGCGGCGTTCCGAGCTACTATAGCATGCAATGTTTATACTGTGCGGAAACTAGAGGGACGGCGCTCATGTTGATGCCTATTTTGTTCCATTTTTTGTAACTTTTCGTGTCGATAATATGAACTTTATGAACGCCCCTCGTATAATGCATATATGTGTGTCCTTGCGCGCATGCCCCTTGTGTTCGTAATTTGTTGGTTGTAGCCTCTATTCGCGACTCCAGCGAACTATAGGGAGCGCGCTGGTCAGGCAAAATGGCGGACGAGAGGAGGTCGTTTTCGTCGTTCAACACGCGGACCACCATAAATGTCTTGCACTGCAGCGTAAAATCGGTGTTACATATGAAAGCAAAGCGATTTTTCGAAGGTAGAAACCTTCTTCTAGTCAGTGCGTAGGAATGACACGGCGGAAGCATAAAAATAATTACTGGGAACGATGTTTGTTTCTATGCTGCCTATACGAGAACCAAGCAGCGATAGCAGACGACAGAGTCGAAACGACCTCCTCTCTGAGCTTCTCGGCGTCGCCGCTACGCGGCGTCGATTTCGCTGGAGTCGCGAATAGGGGGAGAGATGTGGCAAGAGGCTTGAATAAAGAAGAACGAAGCGCCGGCGACACACGCGCTTCATGTCTAGAGCCCAGCGGATATGGTTCGTCCTTCATGTGTTTTATTCTTTCTGTGTATTCTGTAGTTTTCAACGCGCTCTGCTACGTGTACTTTGTTTTAGCTGGCTGCTGAAAAGATAAAAGCCCAACGTTTTTCCTCTAAGCCTCTTCACTGTCTCCACTGCGGAACAAACTCAATGTTCGCTCTGCTTGGAAACAGACTGATAGTTCGCTCTGCTTGGAAATGATGAACAACTGATCTCCTTTTTGTGGTCTTGTTTGTCTTTCCCTCCTGCTAACTTGACACCGCCTCTGAAGGAGGCGTGACCCATGAGCGCGTGATGCGTGCCACCCTCGGTCGAGAAGACGAGGGCATTCCTTGCTCCCCGGAGAGAGCTGGGACAGTCTCGTGGCTCGTTGCCTGCTAATCGTGCAGCTTTGCAGGCCTGCTCCTGGGTCGCCCACCACTCTTCCCCTCCACTACTGCAGCGCTACCGCAGCCAAGGTGAGGCCAACCGCTTGGGCAGTGCTCCCTTGATTCCTCCAGCCGGTCTCCGCTCCAGGGCCTCGGCTGTCGGCGACTAAGCAGCGCAGCGTTCCACAACTATGGGAGGTCACCTCAGCTCTCACTGGCCAACACGCTTGAACCTTTCCCGAACCTTCAAGCAACGGTGCTTGTGATGTCCAGAAAACCACGCCATCCTCCCCTTGTACCATATCATCTCACAATCACCGTCACTTTCCTGTTGTATCTTATATCATCACAAAATCACCATCACTAAACACGGCACTGCGGGCCTCCATGGCACAGGCTGTTGCCTTTCTGCGGTGCGGCGGCTCTCCTGAGCCAATTAAGATTATTAATGCGTTAGCATTACTGCCCCTAGTACATGCACTGACTTTAGACAGGTTTGGACTAACCAAAGTTTGCAACGTCGCCCCAAAATGGGGTATCTACGGCAATGAGCTGGCCTACAATGCAGCGCGGAAACTTTAGATCCCATCCCCGAAAACTGCGTAGAAGTAGGCTTGTGCAAATATTCAATATTTTCAAATATTCAATCGAATAGTATACTACTCGAAATTTACTTTGATCCGAATCCCAGTATTAAAAAATTTCGAAGTATTCGGCTCGAATGAATAGCAAGTCCTGCTGCAGACATTTTCGGTGGTTTTGGTTTCAATTAGGAAGTAGTAGTGCCATCAACACCAGCTACTTTTTTTCCACAAAAGCCGCATAGACAAACAGGCCTTGCGGCCATAGCCAGACCAAGCCAATAATCAGATCGACTGGCGACGTCAAACACTGGTGACTGGTTTCGGATCACTATGACCAACGTATCTATGACCGGCAACCCGATCTGGAACTATTTTAAAAAAACTCCGCCGGGTACTGAAGCCCGATGTCATAAGTGCAAGGCAATTCTGAAGACCCCGACAGGGACTATGATGATGCTGGCCACGCACCTGAAGCGACACCCAGACTCGCACAAGGCCTAGTACCTGGACAAGCGTTATGCACGTGGATGAGCAACAAACCTCAAGCAGGCAATCGGCAAGCCGAGCGCTCATCCCTCAGTTGCCGATAGCTTTAAGCCGAAAATGAAAGCTTCGGCAATTAGAGGGCAACAAATGACAAAGATGATTGGATGTTTCATTGCACGCAGCATGCACTCGTACAGTGTGGTTGAAGAAGCTGGTTTCCTCGACCTGATCAACCGTGCCATGCCGGATTACGTTGTGCCGTCACGAACCACGTTCTCGAGGGCCGTCATTCCAGAGCTCTACGAATCGAAAAGAAAGGAGGAGAAAAAGGAGCTAGGGGAGATCTTTGCCAGTGGAGCAAAGTGCCTCTCTCACAGAACGGAGAGTTGGACACTGCGTGCCAATGACAGTTACGTGTGCCTAACCTGCCATGTGAGGGAAACAACATTTGTGCAACATGTGCGTGCAGCAGTGCTTTGAGCACACGCTTCAGCTCTACATTAGCGGTGCTAAAAGAGAAGTGGCTGGGTTTTCTCAGCTGTGCACGAAAGCCAGAGCAATCGTCGGCCGTTACAAGAGGAGCGCGAAGTCTGAGGACAGCTTCTCGAGATCCGAAGGAACATGCATATGGATCCTCTCGAAGTTGTACAAGATGTCCCGATGCGGTGGAACAATGAGCATACAATGATGGCGAGGCCTGTGAAGCTTCAAGTGCCCATCACTGCAGGACTTTAAGATTGTAATACCATTGAGGGCCTCAGCACAAGTGAGTGGAAGCTTATGACTGCAGCTGTGAAGGTCCTGCATCCACTTGAGCAGGCCACGACCAAACTATCGGGGGACTGCTATCCAACACTGCCGCAAGTAACACCCCTGCTGCAATGCACCGCAATTGTTTTTGCACAACATTCAGCATAGTCAGGGAGGCAGCATCAATTTCCTCGAGCCTTTTAAGAAGCATGAATACTCAGTTTCTGGATTTCAAAATGTGCCACCTCCCAGCCCTGGCAATGCTGGTGGATCCAAGATGCAAAGATGCCTACTACATCCAGAAACCTGAGAAGATGTGGGCTTAAAATCTACTCACAAAGGCAGCAGAGGACACAATGACACATGATGAACGTGATGAAAATGACGATGCAGCAAGCAGTGCCAGTCAGTGCTTGGAAGACAGAGCTGGAGACTCTGCATGGAGCGCCTTTGCAAGTTTGAGTTCAAATGCACCTCCGCAATCGGGCCCTACAGTGGCAGATGAGGCTGCCGACTACTTTAAGGTCCTCCTTCTTCCTCGGTTCCAAGACCCTTTGGTGTGGTGGAAGTGCCAAGGAAGCCTACTCTACCCATCCCTGGTTGGGGCTGCCTGTAGGTATCTTTCAATACCAGCAACGCAGGCGAGAAGCAAACGAATCTTTTCAATTGCCGGAGCTGTTGTGAGCTGCAGAAGGGAGCACCTCCTCACCAAACACGTCGAGCAGCTTGTCTTCTTGCATGAAAGTCTGTAAATCCTGAAGGCTTGTGGAAATAAACGGTTGAGTGAATGCTTTTACTGCTGCCCCTTATATGTAGATAACAACTATTCGAAGTATTCGCTTATAAAATTATTCAGAATAATTCACTATTCGCTTCGATTTTGCTTTGAACTAAAAGAACACTATTCGCACAAGCCTACGTAGAAGTGGCTGGCTTTGGAGAACACTATGACTACAAGGAGGCAAGGAGGCTTGCGAGGAAGGAAAGGCATGAAGTGCTCCGGCTTCTGCTTTAAGAGGACCTGGCCGCGCCTGGTCGGTGCTGTAGTCACCCCAGCCAAACGAGCGCTCTTCGAAAAGAAACCCCAAAAGGTTGCTGCACTCGGTGCACCCCAGGAGGGCTTGGGGCTTCAATTGCCACCCTCCAGCACCTACCTTGGGAATGCCCGACGCTAAAAGTGCATTGGGGATTCGCATGGGCTCAGCTGCCCAAAGACACAGAAGAGCCTACGAGTCAGCACACCAGGACTCACCCTACGGGGCCTCTGCAACACCGTAAAAGAAGTCTTGGATTCGATTTTCGCATACCTACAGAAGGCAGGCCTCCAGGACTGTGTATCACACCCTTACCCTGATGCCAATAGGCGAGAGATGGATAAACCCATTAGAATGCTTTCACTCACTCATTTCTTTATTCTTTCGTAAGGCGCACCAGCTGTTTTTAAGATGGGGAGGATCTGGAGATTCCTCTGGTCTACCTTCCCCAAATAGACACCATAACAACCACAGAAAGGAACACACGGCTGCCTCCGAGGGAGTTCCAACTCATTCGTGCAGAGACCGGCTGCCAGTATTAGGGGCCCTCGCTCCGCATCCCCTCATCTGGGACATGTCTTCGGAAGATGTGAGGACCGCCAAATAACAAGGTTTCGCATCTTCTCCTACTCCCAGAAAGGGACTTGCCAGGCGCCGTCACGGTCACGAGATTCGGACGTGTTGTTGGGGCTCTCTTCGACACTTCTCCAACCCCAGGTCCCAGGAGCCTATGTCCAGCAGGTAAGACTTCTTACTTACCTTGCCGGCACAGAGGCATTTTGGTGGGGACATTGCGCCACTTTTAAAGTACCACATGTCTCGCTTCAGTGACGGAAAGATGACTGTCCCCGAACAGCCCACTATCGCTACCTTCATACGTGCGGCAAGTTCAGGAATGTTCAGAACATACGACGACAGCCGAGAGTGAGCTGGAACTTTCCAGAAAGTACAGAATTATAAAAGAAAGAACTGGGTGAAGCAGGGTTCGAACCCAGTTCCTCCGCACGTTTCAGTAGCAGCCCAACGGTGCAACAAATATAGTATAACCTTGTTAATACAGATCTGCTTACAGCATACGTTCGGTTACAACATAATGATTTGTGAAGTTCTATGCCACTGAGCCAACTTCACTTATTACAGATTCTGTTATAACATACATTCGGGTATAATGAAGTCTATTAGGGAGTTTGTAAGTACTAGGCCATTCCATCATAGCGGACTCTTTGACAGCAGTTCTTTCTGACCTAACGCAGCTTTGGTGCAGTAGTGGTGGCGTCCATTTTGCGCACTGCTGTCATCGCGATTGGTGCCTCGCGAGCCTCATACAACCCAAGGCACGCTGTGATAACAATCATCGGTGCAGCTCAATAAAAAATTCCTACCTTTCAAAGTTCAAAAGTTTCAGTGGAGCGATACTTTTTTAAAATCTATTCTCATTTTGTCAGTCCCACTGGTTAGGACAGACTCCAGTCATAATCAGCATTAAAGCTTGTGGTAAGAGTAACTATCTGCATTCTGCATACTCCTTCAACTACAGACCAACATCTTTATCACTCTCGAGGTCCGCTATAATGAGGTTATACTATAGGAGCTTAGCGATTGGCACATTCAAGAGCCACCAACTCCACTAGAAACTCTTTGTGTCGAAGAAAAATAGGCCCGTCTATTTTTGGACTTCAGATGAACCGGTGATGGAGAGAACAATTTATGGGTGGCCAAAATGGCCTTGGTAGATACCGCAGGGGTGACTCCGAAAGGAAAGAAAAAGTGAACTAAGCACGGGCCTACGCAACCAAACTACGTCCCAAGGCATGCTTATTAAGTTCTGTCGTCCACGGTGCCACTCGCCATGCTTGCACATTTCACTAAAACGAAAAACGAAGTTGATAACTAATTGTCAGCATGGAAATGAGTGGGAAAACTGGCGGATGCGGCTGATCAACATGGCGGAACACAGCTTAATGCGAGTGAAGAGGCGTTTCATGAAACCACCCTATAGCTTTGGGTCCATTGCCGCAGAAAGTTGTCCCCGACAATAGGGATGGAAGTAAAGCATGTTAATGTTATTCGAGCATATATGTGCATACCCTGTTGCAGGTGAACAAAGCGGAACAAGCTCCTTCCACCGAAGCCCTCCACCCTTTCCACTAAGCAGAGCGAACGCCAGGGAGAGTCCCTCCTCGCCTCGCCCTCGTCTCGCCTCGCCTCCTCTCCACCGTTTGCTCTGCTGAGTGGAAAGGGGCGGTGGGCTTTCTGGAAGGAGCTTGACCCGCTTTTTTCACCTGCAACAGGGTATAGTACAGCCTACCTGATTACAAAAATCCAAACTTTCAAAGCCTCTTGTTGCATTAATTGTCTATAGAAGGTAGACTGCCTTCTAGGCACGTGCAAGCGGGGGGTGGATTTTGAGATTAATATTTCAGGGGTGGAAGCGGGCTAGAGCCTTTTGTAGCAGGGCTGGAGCAGCAAAAGTCCCACTTGGAGCAGTTTTGGAGCAGTAAAAGGCTCGCTTTAGAGCAGCTCGGGACAGCAAAAGTAAGTTTTGTAGCCGTAGAAGTATGTTTGGAGCAGGTCACGGAGTGTCAAACAGGTGTTCAAATGATTTGTTGTTGCTAAATGTGAAAATGTAGCAAAAATATATGCATGCACATCCCAGAATAATTTTCAAGCAACGTACATACATACCTTTCTATTTCTATTGCATTGAAATATGGAATATTGCAATTTATGCAAAGGAAAGGCTTTGAGAACCATTCCGGCAGCAGGCAGAGTCATGATAGACTTTATATGGAGGCCCACAATAAAAGCACAACTTGAGCCACGCCAGTACAAAACCGTCTATTTAATAGACCAATTGTAAACATGTGTCAGAAAACTAAACCAGCAAGGTGTCAGATAAATCTACCTCGCTGGCTACGTCACAGAACATGTGTACACTAATGAGTACACATGTTCAATCACTGCTTAAAAAGCCCTATATCAAGTTTAGTAACAAAATACAAGGCTACTGACATTTGACAAAAATTCAGATGCAAAATAAAATGTGTATTTTATATCTTTAGAATACCACAGTCACTCGTGCATATGCAGCTTTAAGCATACGACTAGAAGAGCAAGCGCAACCTTATGTACTCCATAAACTGTTGTGCGTTGCGTGTCTCCATAAAAAAAATTAAAAAGGTACCACAACATGTTTCAAAACAAAGCAGTCCTTGCTGACCTGTTTTCATTAAATGCTAATGTTCTTAATCCCTGTTCATAAAATACAGTAATCCCTACACCCAAGTTAACATACAAAGCTATATCTATATTACTTTAGATGGAAAAATATATTGTCTTAAAAATATCACAGCCACTAATAGGACAGCATGTGCCTGTGCTCGCGATTCTTCACGGCTAAAAGCGTCAAATATGAGTACGCTGCCAAATAACAGGTAAAGCTAGTAAAGACCATTTATTTTTACTCATGTTGACTGTATGTGCATCGCTTCATAAAGAAAAACAAAAGCGAAACTAACATAGCGCGTGTTTCTTAAATGCGTTCGCAAAGAAAAACAAGCGTAACTAACATAGTATGTGTTTCTTAACGACTAAGCGTCAAAATGTGGTGCGCTACCAAATAACAGGTAAAGCTAGTAAAGACCAATTACTTCTGCTCATGTTGATGGCCGAGGTAGCCAACCGGTGCCGAGACACCAACTCCCACGATCATGGCAAATCGGGACCACAGGCAACTGCATACGCGCTTCAACAAGGGCTTCAACCGCACCAACCAACTATGCCCGAAACCAAACCGATGTGTTCGTATATCAAGCTCTTTGTAGTCCAAATCGACATCTCACTCTCGATGAACTAAAATCGACGCCTCGCCCTGCGGTTACACGTGGTTCGGAGCCCCAGTCGAGTTGGTACGAGTCACCCGCACTGACGCCTAAACAAAAGTACACACCACATGGTGGCCAGTGGCCGACCGTTTTCCGCTAAATTTAAAGAAAACACAAAAAAAAAAAAAAAAAGCTGAAATTGGCGTTTTGGAGCAGGCTGGCGCAGGAAGTGAATTGGCGCAGGGTGGCGCAATTGGCGCAGCGCTTCCACCCCTGATATTTGGTAGAATATTTTTTCACCAGAGATTGAGTAGCTGTTATGCCTTTCTCCCAGGCTTTCGCTTCTGTCGTACCAAGCTTACAAAAACCGAGCTGAACCAGTTGTTCCCAAGCTTCCATTTCTCCACCAATAAGCTACATTAATTTTAATCTACCTAACCATTTATTGGCGGTTAAACCTCGGACAATTTGAGGACTATGTTAAGTTGGCAAGCAAGAAACAATTTTGATGTAGGATCAATCTCAGAGTGATGCCCAGCTATACTTAAACTAGGGCATTTATAAGTGCACACGATAGTCCCAACTATGCTTTCTTCAATCTCAAATTTAAAATACACGCACGAAAAATGATCTACACAGCTTGCCAGGACATCGCTGTCTAACACAAATCAACACAAAATAGCCATAGTTTACATTTGAAAATTTTACTGCAAGGTAGATATCCGCATTCACCCACTTTCAGATCTTTCCAAATATACACCATGTGCACGCCCGGACCAAAGGTGAGCTTTTCCCCTATGCATGTGGAGGCGGTGAAAAAAAAAAATGTTGTCGCATTTAAAAGAGATTCACCAGAATTGCTTCTCCACAGTGCGTCGGTGCTCGGTGGGAAGCATACTTATTGCAGCTTACTAACCTGCAGCGACTGTGGCTTTGTCAGCACTAAGAAAGCTAGGGTTCACCTCCGAGTGAACACTCATTAGCGTATCAATCTAAACTACTATTAATGCGAATAGCATTCTTTGGCTACTTCACGCACTTTTCGTCTATGTATCTATCTATCTGGCTATCTAACCTCTTACGCCGCGGGTCGATAAATAAATAAAAAAGACCGGCGCCGGCTGGGATTCGAACCGTTGACCCTTTGATCAGCAGGCAGACGCGCTAACCACAGAGCTATGAAGGCAGTCATTCAACGCACTCTAAACGGTTGTTTATATCTTTACCATAGGACGCGCTTTACAGCGCTGTCACAGCTACCGGTGGCGCGCGTTCCATGCACGAGGCTCATTCCGCTCTCGTGAGGCTGAGCACGGCCGCTAGCTCACCCTCTCCCGCGCCGGGAGAGGGTGATGTAGCGGCCGTGCTCAGCCTCACGAGAGCGGAATGAGCCCTCGTGCATGGAACGCGCGCGCACCGGTAGCTGTGACAGCGCTGTAAAGCGCGTCCTATGGTAAAGATATAAACAACCGTTTAGAGTACCGTTGATTGAGACTAGCTGAGACGCCAGAAAGTCTGGTCGGTACCATTTTGAGTGTTTGTGCATATGGCGCGTGCTTTGCTCGCCTTCCTAAGTGACACAAACGCACGTGCTGGGCTGCGGAGATCGTGCGCAGGGCTGTGAAAGTGTCAACAAATTTAGAATCGCCTCAAGAGTGGGCTGGCGTATCTAGAGTGTGCCGGCCACCTGACGAACGCGCATAACTCCGCACCGTTTGATGCTATTCGCATTAACGTAGATAATCATTCCCAAAGGATGGGTTCTGCTGATTTTTTCAAATTAGAATATTGGCGCAACCCTACCACTTAAACATGGTAAGCCTCACTCAAAAATAA
>JAZHYW010050759.1:0-13601 GCA_037355805.1 Ixodes ricinus | reverse complement strand
AATGGCCTATAACGAATGCACTACAAGCATACCAAATACACAAAGTATCTGAAATACATTTTCTTGAGAAGATATAGCACGGAGTCTGAATAAATGCTATTCGACGTTTCAGATGAAGCCGCGCGGCCCAAATATTTTGGACAATTGTGTATTAAAGTCAAATAAACGAGTTCACCGTTTCTGAAATCTCAAATATCATTTCATTGTCTAGCAGACGAACATCATGCTGCATTTCCTTCGGCAGATATCGAATATATGTCTGACGGTCGTTTGATGTGCCGTCTGTTTCCGATCGCGCAGAGGCCGTGACGTCAGGACGACGCCGAATTTTGGCTGATTGAAATACATTAAGGGCCATACGGGCAGACAGTGCTCTAATTTGTCCTTTCCACAGACAATCAGAGCTCGGCGTCGTTCCCGGATGTCATCGCGGATTCTTCGAGAGAAGCAGATTTAGTTGCCTGGCATTGTTTCTTTGTATCTTGTTTCATTTTTACCTTCAGTTCTTCCGTTTGTTGCTTGTTGTTGTTGTTTTTTTGCGTTCTTTCATAATCTTGTTTTCACGACCGTAGTAAAAGTCCGGTTCGCGGCATTACAATTTCCTCTTTTATGTTGATAATTAAGACATATGTAGGTGAATTTGAGATAAGATATGTATTAACGACAAGGTGCATACACAAACACTGCTATAGCTTTTTCCGACAACCAGTTCTAAGAACTACTCGCGCAGCGTGTATGAATGCGCAAAATCCTGTTTTTTCTGAGGTGAAAAACGGGCGTTAGTGTTCCGGGGACGTTTCAGTGATTTTTCGACGCGAGGGCTTCGGTCTTTTCGACGACCTTTGAACTTCTATCCGCATTTTCTGAAACGTTCACCACCCAACAAAGTTGGACGCATTTCGAACCAATACGGTCCATATTATCCAGCGTACAGCTTGGTGACGCAAGTGAGATGTTCCGCCAGTTGCTGCCGGTAAAATTGCATAATTTTCAAGAAATATGTTCTGACCAACAAATTTCGATGTGCACTTTACCCAAATGAGGCGCTCGATGAGGCGTTGTTCATAAATTCTATAGTTGTTTTTTAATCTAAGCTCCCGTAATTTTTATGAAATGACTGGGAGTTGCGCACAGGGGAAGGGCTGATGCGGCACAAAGCGAACGTTGCCTGGCGTTGAAGTTTTCATTATGATTTGATAAAATATGAGCCGGCGGCATTTAGGGGACATTTTCCACTTGCTTTTATTATTCTAAGAAAAAAAATATACCGGTGAGATGCTTTGTCACTGTCATGAAAACTCATGAAGGGTCGTGACTTGTTTGTATTCTGACCCGGGCTGTGTTGAGTGCCGCGCTGCTACGAAATCCTTAAAGGGTTGTTCAGCGGATCAGCGCCGAAAATGAATGTCCCGGCGTTCCATGGAAGCAGTGCTGCACCTGTCGCCTTGCGGCTAATTTGTTGTTTCATGTCAGCATCGTGCTTAACGGCTCTAGGTGTTGCAAGAAGCTGGGAACGGTACCGGGAAAGAAAGAGGAAGGTGTTGATTTTCGACGACAAGACGTGCGTCCAACATTTCGGGTAAACTATATCGCACTTTCGCAATTTTACGATAAATTTGTGAAAAACTCTATTGGGAACTGCAGAACTCGTTTATCAGCTTATTGATATCTTCACTTGCTGGAATTAAACTTGCACTAAAGTAAATATTCGGGATTTCAAACTTTTCGCTTCCAGTTGCCAAATTGTAATCTTAGGATGATCTTGATTTTTATAAATTCCCACAACTTCGAACTTCAAGAATTTTTTTGTTGAATCTGAAAGAGGAATTGTTTTAATGCGAAAGCATTAACTGTCTCATTGGAGCCAGCCGATGTCATCAGCTTTTGAAACCACGTCAACGGTTTAAAAACTTTTCTCCAAGTTGGTTAGATTTTCCATACGTGGCGTTTGCCACGGCACCGCTGATCCCATTGGTTGATGCGGGCGGACCAAGTTCTCATTACGGTTGACACGAAGCGCCACAGTCTGCCGTTGTTCGACGCTGCGCGTCGACCGCGGCTATTTCATTGCGCTGCGTGTAAATTGCCAGCGCCAGGTCAGCGCTGCGCCAACATGCAGAGCAAGAATGATGTACATACGCTTGCATTCGCAACTATAAGAAGTGCTTAGGTGTGTTTAAATTGAACATTTTACGAAGTTTGCGATTTTCGAAATTTTCGGAACCCAACCTTAGGAATTCTGGCATGATTGTAACGCTGCGCTCGGCGCCAGGTCCTGATCATTGGTATCTTCGGACGCAACACGCTAAACTGGAATTAGGAGGGGGGGGGAGTTGAAGGGGTGGTTTTCCGCGGCTGAGAGTGACTCATGCTTCATGCCTATGTGCTCCTATTAGCATACTAATATCTGTAAAATAGGCGCCATTTGTAGCATCAGTGCATTATTTCTAAAAATGTGTTCTAAATAAAGGAGAAAATGTTTAAAAAAATATATAGGCATAAAAAATAATAACGGGGCTGAACAATAATTCTGCAGAGTAACAAAATCACTGAATCTACCTATTTGTTTGAACAAGTGCTGGAGCCTAGAAGTGTGTTTTTTGTCCGCTTTGTAGGCCTTTCGAATGGGATAGGGTGCACAAAAACACATCTCCTTTCTAGCCCACTCTATAAGGAAGATAATATTTGACCCGCAGTACCAGGTCATATGTCGAAAGAATTGATAAGCTTACCCAGAACCTGGTGGATCCTGGGATCAATCTCCAAATTTTGATTCGGATGAGCAAAAATAATTGTCGCACCACGGCACGCTAGGACTCACAAGAACTGGAGTTGCAGTGGCGAGATGCTCGCATCTACACACATGCTCTGGCAGACGAACCATGCTGTTCCAAACACTAACACTATTTTTTAAATTTACGACAATTGACAGTTCGAATAAAGTCTAGAACGTCGTTCTATATGAGAACGACAAAACGGTGTATTTTTCACCTTTTTCCTTCGCCCAAGTAATGTCACGTGGCCAACTTTCATCGAAGCCACTTCCCCCCCGAGGGACGTATCACAAACTTATAGACGAGATGGAATCGCGTACCAAATTGAGTATCTCATCCAGTGGCGGCGGCGGAATGACCGCTATTTGATAAAAACGTCTCGTTCAGATCCGTACCGTAGTGCGCTGCATCATGTATACATCTGTATGCCAGGAGAGAATTAAAGAGCCGCTAAAGTATGTTCCGAAAATCCTCGTTACTAACGCGACCCTTTTAGTTAACATTTCGCATTCTGAAAAAACATTGCAATGTTTTAATGCCCAAAACGTGAAAGGATTCTTTTGATTTTTGGATTTTACATATATATATTGTGCGGGAAATAAAGGAAACAGTATTTAAAAAGTTTACTCTGTCCTCATTTCCTTTTTTTTTTTTTTTGTTTGTCTTTAACGCATGGCGCAGTAGGAGAGAATTTATCTAATGCGTTCAAAGAGACAAAACAAAAAAAAAAAGGAAATGAGGACGAAGTAAACTTTAGGAACAATCGATACTGTTTCCTTATTTCCGCAAAAACTAGAGCACATGTATATATGTAAAAATCAAAAATCAAAAGAATCCTTTCACGTTTTATGGGCATTAAGCATTACAATGTTTTTTTTTTTTCAGTTTCTTTTCAGAATGCGGGAAGCTATATTGGCTTAAAAGGGTCGCGTTGGTTTGGTAACGAGGATTTCGGAACGCTGTCTAGCGGAGGAGGCCCGGCTTTCTTTAATTACTCTCCTGGCGCTCTGGGAGTGTTATACATGATGCAGCGCGCACGGCCTTTAGGGATCACAGACGGACGTTTTTGTCAAATAGCGTGATGTTCCGCCGCCGCTCTCCGCTGGGTGCACTAATTGGGCTACTCAATTTGGCTGGCCACACGCGATTCCATCTCGTCTATAGAGACGTATGTGCAGTCCCTCAGGGGAAAGTGGCTTCATTAAAAGACTGGCCCGTGACATTTGCGACAGGCGAGGGAAAAAAGGTAAGAAAATACTATACCGTTTTTGACGTCATCGCCTTTCGACCGCGGTGCGCTGTAGGACGACGTTCACAGGCTTTATTTCGAACTATCCCGGAAGTAGTTTAGAGTATTCGTGGTTGTCGTAAATTTAAGAAAAATAGTGATTAGTTGTTTAGACAGCATGAGTTTCGTCTGCCAGAGCATGGTGACATTGTTACCCCCTGTAGATGCAACATCTCGCCACTGCAGTAGGACTGCTAGCCCGGAATCCTTAGCGTGCATGGTGCAGTAGTGACACACGCTGCTCATCCAGATCAAAACTGAAAGGGCTGAGATTGATCCCAGGATCCCTGGGTTCTGGAGCGTAAGCTTTATCAGTTCTTCGACATATATTCTGGTACTGCGGGTCAATCATTATCTTCCTTATAGAGTGGGCTAGAAGAGGAAGTGTGACGATTGCGCGGGCGAGAACGATCCCGGGATTCAGGCACTACAAAGCGGACAATAACCTTCTAGGCTCCAGCACTTCAGTACCAGAAGAGGAGTTCCAAACAAAAATGGGTAGATTCAGTGTTTTGTTACACTCTGCAGAGATATATTGTTCAGCCGTTGTTGGGAACACGTACCCTTATGTCTTTTTAAGTATATTTCGCCTGCTCCTTTTTATTTAGAGACACATTTTTAAGTAATGCACTGGTCTTTGCAAAGTGGCGCTGCAACATGTTTACAGATAGTAGTATGCCTAATAGGGGCACATGAGGCATGAAACGTGGGAATCGCTCTCAGCCGCGGAAAGCCACCCCGCAGGCTCCCCCCCCCCCCCCCCCTATTCAGACTAACATGATTGCGTCCGGAGGAAAAGAAGATACCAATGATCGGGACCTTGGCATGTTAATTCGCCGAGGCGCAACGTTACAATCATGGATGCCGGGAACCTCCTAAGGTTGGAGTTCCGAAAGGTTTCGAAAATCGCAAACTTCGTAAATGTTCGAATTTAACACACCTAAGCACTTCTTATGAGTTGCGAATGCGAAAGCATGTACATCATTCTTGCTCTACGCGTGTTGGCGCGCTGACTGGCGCTGACCTGGCGCTGACGGACACGCAGCACAATGAAATGACTGCAGTCGTTGAAACCGACGCGCAGCGTCAGTTTCAACGACGGGCTTTTTTGTGGCGCTTCGTGTCCGGCGATGGGAGCCTGGTCGACGCGCGCTAGCCAATGGGATCGAAGCGGTGAAAGGTGCCGTGGCAAACCGGCGAATGGGAGCTGGCTTAACTTGGAGAAGGATTTAAGAGCCGTTTGACGTGGTTTCAAAGCTGATGACGTCGGCTGGCTCCATGAGACAGTTAATGCTTTCGCATTAAAACAATTCGCATGCTTTCAAACCCCGCCGAGGTTCGAAGTCGTAAAGCTCGAAGATGTAGAGATTCTTGAAAGTTCGGGTTGGAAGTTGTGGAATTTATATAAAAAATCAAGATCGAAAAAATCTAAGATTACGAATTTATTTTAACTGGAAGCTTGAAAAGTTTGAAAATCCCGAACTTCTTTTGCAGTTCAAGTTTGAAAAGTTCCAACGAAATTCGAAGGCCTTCGAATCTCCCTAAGCGGATAAACGAGTTCTGCAGTTCCCAATGAAGTTTTCACAAATTTATCGTAAAAATTGCGAAAATTGCGACTATAATTTTACCAAAAATGTTGGACACTTTACGTCTTCTTATGTCGTCAAGTAACCTTTCTCTTTCTTCCGGTACAACGGCACTTACGGTACCGTTCCCAGCTCTTTGCGAACTGACAGCACTCCGATAGAACGCCGATTAAGCGCGATGCTGACATGAAACAACAAATTATACAAGGCGACGGGTGCACATGAAGGCACTTAGCTTCCCGTAAGTTTCTAGTTGCCGAGGACGTTCATTTTCGGCGCGACGATCCGCTGAACGGAGAAAACGCTAGGACAGAAGGACAGCAGCACGGCACTCAACACAGCCCGAGGTCAAGGAGCCCGCAAACAAAACTAAACTTGAAGTCACGACCACTCATGAGTTTTTCATGACCGGTGATTAAAGCACATCTCACCGGTGGCTTCTTACACTTTTCTTAGAATAATAAAGCAAGTGGAGATGTTGGTCCCTTTCAAATGCCGCCGGCTATTCCCTTCATATTTTATCAAATCATAATGAAGCCAGCGCCGAACAGCGTTCGCTGTTGCGCATCAGCATCGCTCCCTGTGCGCGGCTTTCCCCGACCCCTGCAGGGCGAATCATTTTCATAAAGAATTACAGGGAGCTTAGGTTAAAAAACAACTATAGGGTTATGAACAACGCCTCATCGAGGCGCCTCGACTGGATTTCAAAAGGTGCACATCAGAAATTTGTTGGTCCGAACGCTTCTTCGGGGCAAGTTATACAATTTTACAGAAAAGAGGCCGGCAGCCTTTGCGCGAAAGCCAATGGAACTACATCTCCACCCCAACGTCACCCAAAGCGAGTGGCATAGCTGGGATATCTGCGACAACTCTTCCTTCTTGGGTCTTCGGGACCGTATTGGTTCGAAGCTCGTCCAACTTTTGTTCGGAAGTTGGTTGAACGTTCAAGCCTCTGCAGGATAGAAAGTTCAAAGGTCGTCGAAAAGGCCGAAGCCGCGAAATAGAAAAATCACTGGAGGGCGGCGTCCAGGAACACTATACCCGTTTTTTCACCTCAAGAAAAAGCAAGTTTTGCGCATTGTTCATACGCTGCACGAAGTAGTTCTTACCAGATTTGGTTGTCGAAGGAAAAAGCTATGCTTTTGGTGTTTGGAACGTGTACGCCTTGATAAGATAATATATATCTTATCTCAAATTCACCTACATATGTCTTAATTATCAACATAAAGGGAGAAATTAGTAATGCTCCGCGAGGAGCCGGACTTTTTTTACTACGATTCTTGAGGTGAAAACGGGTATAGAGAGAAACGCAAAAAACAACAACAACAACAACAAAAAACGGAAGAACGAAGGGTAAAAGTAAACAAAGATGTCACAAAAGAAACAATGCGGAGAGCAAGTTCGTCTGCTTCTCTGAAGGAATCGCGATGACGTCAGAGACGACGCCGAGCTCTGATTGGTCTTGATTGGAAGGATAGGGGGTAGAGCATAATGCTATATGCCTCGAGGTCTACCCATTATTTATTTTGTAATGTATTTCAATCAGCCAAAATTCGGCGTCGTCCTGACGTCACGGCAACTTCTGCGCGATCGAGAAGCGGACGACTTGCTGTCCGCATGTAATTCAAACGACCAAAGAACTCGAACCCCGCTTACCTTCTGTTCGGTAAAGGGATCTGCGAGGGAATCACGAGCATGATGTTTCGTCTGCTAGGCGATACAATGAAAATGATATTTGGGGTTCAGAAACTTTATTCAGACTCGTTGGTTGACTAGCCACAATTGGTCCAAAATGTTTGGGCGCGCGGCTCGTCTGAAAGCGATCAGGTGCGCATTTATTCCAGACTCGTGCCTCTCTCGTATACTCTACTCAAGAAAATGTATTTCAGATACTTTTGGTAGTATTTTGGTATCTTGTAGATACATTCGTTATAGAGTATTTGCTCCTCTTTCTTAATTACGCATCTCACTATCTTGTACTCAGTATCTTAAAGACATTTTGCAACCTCGGGAAAATGTTTTCGCCGGAACAATCTACGAAACTAGGGATCGTAAGACTCCAGGGTAAAGCTGAACCGATTGCAAACTTGGAGCCAAGCGACAGATTACAGAACAGAGAACAAGGCACGAGCAAAACTCAGTTTCCGAATGGTAACAAAAGACCGAATGAATAGCTCCAGGTACATCCGAGCTCTATGTGTCCTCTCGTCCACTTTTTTTAGTTGTCTTTGAGTGGCAGGTTACGCTTGGAGCTAGCAAAGTGCTGATGACGTCATCAGAATTTCACACTCAGCCCCACCCTCCCCCCCCTTTTGTATAGAGCAAGAGTGGTTCCGTCCGCGGAGGATTGCGACTGGCAAACGCTCGGTACGATCACAATGAACCATTTTCGGAAATCGCCATTTCATTATGAAAACGCGCGAACACGTTTTCATGCGAGCACAAGCACTCCCTCGGCCAAAGAAGCGAGATCCTGCTGGCTTTATTGAGCCGCAGAAATACTGATTGTGTTCCTATTGTGGCCTGCCTTTCGCCTCAAAGCTGGTTCAAGTGCGTTTCTTTCATCTCCTTCCGAATGCGCACTTGTTTCATCCTCAAAATCCTCGCAATCCTCCGCCAAGCGAAGTCATTTATGAACTAGTGGATTCTGATTATAGAATATTGGCCTTCTTTACCTCAATGCGTCGGTAACTGGTTTGAATTGGTGCAGAAGGGGAAAGGGGGTTCTGAAGCGGTTTTGTCTTCACACCTCTCCTGTGTTTTCTGATTCCAGATTAAAACAGCGAAGGACGAGACAGAGACGAAGAGTAGACGAACAAGGCGCTGTTCTTGTCGTTTTGGTCTTTAATCGTAAATATCAACTAGCCCAAACTTCTACTTTACTGTGTTTCCTGTGCTCCCTCTTCGACTTTTTTTTTCTCTTTTTTACAGTTTGAAATATACAGGTGTCCCTTCTTGAGTTTTGTCTGGGAGGACAAAGTATACTCGATCTTGGTTGTTAATGAGCAACGGAGACTACTGTACTCGGCCTTCGCGTAATCACTAACAAGTCCGACTGCTGATCAACCTACAACTCGGCTGTATGAAGTATGCAGTGCCGACTATACGTTAAGTATCCCGTATAGCAGCGGGATATCACAAACTTGTTGGAATGCGTCGATCATGGTGAGTCTGCCGTCAGACTAAAGCACGACAGGTGTACGCTTTGCCCCAAAATATTTCGGCACGCATTATGTTGCCTATCCCGAATCATTTCGGAGTAAACCTCAATTGCATGCCGCTAAAGCGCTTCTTGAAGGTCATAAATGTCGCAGTAAATTGTGATTTTTAGAGAAGTCATCCCAAATAGAGCTTACGACTTTTACTTTCTTATTCTTATATTACCAGGTTGCAAAACTTGCCAAGTATCTTTGAATGTAAGTCAAATACTTTTTCAAATGGGTATTCAAAGTATTTGTACTCTACTCAAGATAGTTCGTAGTAAAAGTAACTTGAATACTACTCTAAATAGATTTTCAAATGGGTATTTAGCATCTTATCTTAAATACTTTTGTGGAGTATTTGGCACAACACTGCTTTCTACGTGTAATTTATTTTTATTTTCTCCTCATCCTTCTTCTCAGCCGATATCTCCACAACTTGCATCTATTTCCTCTTTGCCGTCTCTTTTTGTCCTTTCTCTTTTCTTTCCCTACTTCATTCTTTTCGTACGTTTTAACAATGTCGCCATGTTGTGGCAGACTGAAACTCCCGGAGTGTTCGCTCTTTCTCGCGTGACTCGAAACGTGGTGGCGCCACTGTGCAACTGGCCCCCAACCACTTCCGGTTCTTTGCTAGACGGCGGGTTTCGCAGTATTTGCGACATCAAATATCAACGCTGTCTTCTGGAAATGGCCACTTCTGTCAAGTTGAATTCACGCTTACAATAAAAGAATGTCAGTAAAAAAAAAAAAATATACGTGAACCGAAGAGTGCCGGCGCTTCCCTAATAGATGAGCGCCACTGAGTATGTTGAGAAACAAAACGGTGCGAATGAACAACTAACGGCTACTTTGTGCTTCCCGTTTTTTATGGTACATTTTTATCCTTTTTCTACTTCTATTTTTTATTATTATTTTTTGTAATTCTTTCCAATTATTCTTTCTATCATGCCCCGACTACTGGTTCTTCCTTTATACAGAATCAACTCAAAAAGCGCGATGGTTTCCCACGCGACAGCGAAGCACACATCCGACTCGCTGGCCAGCCTCGCTCTGCTGCCTACGCCAACGGAAAGCCCAACGGAAGAAGGGGGTAAGCGTAACAGCTGCTGCAACGCACGGTCAGAATTGTCTGCCGAATCAATACGAGGCGTGTTCGGACGCCGGATCGACGAGCTCGTGGTGAAGCCAGGCGTTCGCTGGAGGGGAAGTCGCCCCTAGGGGGACACTTTTAGTGCCTGACGGCAGTCACGGCTGCGCCGAGCGGTTCGGTTAACGATGTTCCCTCACTTTTTCCGTGAGCTTTTACTGCCTTTCTCTTTCTTCTCCTGTCTGGCCCGTCTTTCTCTTCGTGTTGCTCGCGGACGTCATCACCGAGGACGAGACGCTGTCGGCGATGGATAACGCTGGAGAAGCGCGTATTGTTATCGGCTTGATTGCGCGAGAGAACGTAGCTCTATGTGCGCCAGTGGCAGGCTGGACCGGATGGAATGCTTCCTTGCAAGACACAGACATGTTATAGAAGTTTGTCCTATTATCGGTGACAGGCTGAAAACCGAAGTTTCCAACAGATGTTAGGTGGGCCTAAGCGCCTAACACCGCTTACTTATTTTTAAACCACCTCGGCGCGAGAAAAAGAAAGAGTGCAAGTGCCGTTTAATAAATACGGCTAGCCTTTCTTTCTCAATGATGGTGTTGTTGCTCATGTAGTCAGGATTGAAAATCTACCTAAAGCGAAAACATTACTATCCGCGACTCCAAGCACGTGTTTTCAGGCCCTCAGTAAATAGCTTTGTATTTTCACCACCACGCAACCAACAATCTCGTTACATAAGAGTGAATTTGCCCGAGACTCTCAGTGGGCGGGTTCGAATATCGAACGCTACGTGCCGTTTGTTTAGTTGGATTTGCGAATAGCAATTTGACGAGCTAAGTCAAAGGCCAAGTCACCATCTGCGCGAGCTGAGAGTGGAGCAGCTTATCGTCTGCTATGAACAACGTTTATGACGCTGAGAAATTAATCTGGCGAACGATCGTTGTACAGCGGCGAGATGTTTCGGTGGCGCCCTCGTT
The DNA here is from genome assembly GCA_037355805.1 of Ixodes ricinus. Lineage (NCBI taxonomy): Eukaryota > Metazoa > Arthropoda > Arachnida > Ixodida > Ixodidae > Ixodes > Ixodes ricinus. The sequence continues at coordinate 2,680 of JAZHYW010050759.1, read as the reverse complement.
CGGTTACCTTTCGTGACGTCATTACCTTGTGAACAACAAACTCGATGGTGTTTGTAATGAGCATGGTGGAAGCCTGAAACCATAGCGCTCTCAAAGCAACACTGCCAACACCGTCAATATTGAAGTTCTTACATTCCTCTTATTTTCGTCGATGAGAAATTCTTTGCTGACGTCATTGTCAGCATTCGGCCAATCGTGGCAGGTCGACCACAACGACACTTTCGTTCGCTCACGTCGTCTATACTCCGTTTCATAGTTAGGGTGCAATGCTGTCAAAGCTACTGGCGCGAGCGTGGGGCTTGATCTCGTTGATTATTTGCGCGCGTTCTCGCGCAAACAAAACCATAGATGAAGCCACGCGCCTGCGCCAGTACACCTTTGACAGCGTTGCACGCTAAGTATGAAACAGAGTATAGATACGACCACGAAACACCGGCAACCAATCCAAGGAGTAGCCTGGCATCCGGCATGCGAAGCACGCGTGTTGCGCTAATTCGCGCTCGGATTTCGACGGAAGTCCAAATAACGTTGTCAAACGTGGTAAAACGCAACTCTGGGAATGGGCTGGAACCCGAAACTGTCAAAAGGTTTCACGTAAACATGTTGGTTTTAACAAGTAGGCCAAAAAGAGGGTGCGTGGATGCAGCGTACCCCTGTTAGAAGATAAACACAAAGATGTTTACTGAACTTCCAGGTGACACGCTGAAAGTCCAGAGACGCTAAAGAGAGAAGTACTACACGATTAAAAATAGAAAGAAAAAAAAAAGAAGAAGGAAATCGCGCGTTCCTGTCACCTTAAAGATAAACTACTCCCTCTCGAACGCTTTGTTCCGCCAAATTGTTGCCCAAACGGTTGAGGCCATATGCCAAAACTTCAGAACTTTTTGTTTTGTGCCTGAAAAGTCATACGTGATTTAGTAGAGTTTTATTGAAAATATAATGACCAGGGAGGCCCGCGAATACACGGAGACCGATGGAGTCTGCTACCATTACCTCACAGAAACACTCCTCAATCGTACAAGTAAACAACATAAGCTTACCGAAATTCTCCTCAATCGTACAAGTGTAAAAACAAACACACAAAAACCAATGTTTTCGCGCTAAGAAGCACCGTTCTGCAGTTTTTTTTTATATGTCGCTCGCAGTGTGCCGAATGTCATCGGGAGGCTTGGAGCGTCAAGATAGACTTCTGTGCAACTGAACAGTGCATATGGTTTCCGACTCCCAACGGCCTCTTGCCGTAAGAAGCTGTCTGTATGCGAGTGGATGAGCAAATACAGTGAAACAGAAGGAAGGGGTCCCATACTGCCACAAGCTCATAAAACGGTACGCGAGAAGTCGGTCTACACACGCTGCCAGCATAGGGGACACTACATCTCCCGAAAACTGTTATGTATTCATTTTTTTTGTGCTAGGCGATTTATTAGGGTGTCAGAAGACTACTCAATAAATATTTCGCTACAGCTTCACGCATATTTTTAATAAAGTAAAAGAAAAGCAACTTCTCGAAACCGAAACCGAAACATGACTGGGGAGGTGGAAAAAAATGTAGAGGAAAGAGTTGCGGAAGTCACGTGGCTACACCCGACCGCGTTTTTTCTTCTTCTCTCGCTTCGTTTTTCTGGTTGTGCGAAGCAGACGAAAAACGCGCACGCTCGCACTTCGCACAAAAAACGCTCAAACTGGCACTTGAGGTTTGCGCGTGTTTCAAGCTTTTACCAATTCGTTTTCGTAAGCCGTGCGATGTCTTCAGCCAGGAGAAGGGGCGACGACTCGGCGACGTCTTCGTGCGAATCAGCTTTCGGTGGTCGTGCGTGTCGTGCGGAATAAATCCTAATGGCTTTGATCGGTAAAACATGTTTCTTTCGCTAGATAAGTTCGCCGGTACCGCGAACAAGAGTTCTCGAGTATAGACCGTTCCAGCTCTTATCTTCCAGTCGAAAAATGCTGAGTCACTGGACTGTTACGCATGCGTGGCGTCTCATATTTCGTGGAAGACAGCTACTGCGCACGCTCAGAACGCCTTCCACAGCCCAGAAGACAAAGATGGCAGCGCCCAGAAGGCGGTATTTGGAAAGGTCTATAGACGTTCATCCTCCTCCGCATGGCTGCCATCTTGGAATCACGTGACGCAGGAGCCATTAGGTTGCTTCAACTTGCTGCTCCGCTCTCCCCTCGGCGCCTTGGCGGATGCGTTGTACTCGTGTTTTTCGTCGCGTTTCACCGCGCTTTCTTGCCTACTTCGTAAACTGTAGTTCGATACGTTTATACTCGACGACTAAGACATCCACGAGGTTTCAAAGTCCTTATAACAACTGAGGTTTATTGATTAATAGTGGCGGAACATTCTCAGTAAGAAGCGCGTATATTTATATTGCGCGTTTAGGAACAGAAGGCGTCAAAAATAGTCAGCGCAAGGAGACTATCTGTATTTCCTGAAAGCATCGTTCTTTGAATTCATAATATATCGAAAACAGTTTCTTTTTGTTATGTGAAGAAGCTCGCGGAGGAGATAGGCAACGAACGTTTAACTTGTATTTTATCTGAGGCTAGAAGTAATGGTACGTCAGCATCAGGCGATTTGTTTGTTCATAATATCACACCCACATGTGGATGAGGTTCTCAATCTTTTTTTTTGCGAAGGAAACATTCCGGTTGGTCGATTTACTTATGAAGTTTA
>JAZHYW010050758.1:0-17198 GCA_037355805.1 Ixodes ricinus | reverse complement strand
TAAAGGAAACTGACAGGGTATTTATGCTCGCCAAGGTTTTTATTTTTACATGACATATGAGGGCCCAACTAGCCAGAACAGAATTTGCGCCTCGAAATTCGTTTTCTTTCCGCCCGAAAACCGCCGATCGAGAACTGGCCGGTTTGAGTCGCGCTCACTCTCTTCTCCGTGGTCACGTGCCGTTTTCTAAGGTTTAGACACAACCACCAAAGATAATCAAAGTCGGGGATCATCGACGGCACACACTCAATACTAAAAATCGACAAATAAATATGATACCCATTTTTTGTGGCATTCTAAAAACGTGCAAATACGTTGACTAAAAAAAAAAGAAAGTTGCACAGCCACGTGATTTTCGGTAACTTTCTCCTGCTCTATATTTCTTCTTCCTCCCCAGTCCAGTTTCGGTTTCGGTTTCAAGCAGTTGCGTTTTTTTTGACTTTATTAAAAATATACGTGACGCTGTAGCGAAATATTTATAGGCTAGTCTTCTGACATTATAATAAATCGCCTAAGAAACACATAAAAATATTATTATTATTTTTTTCTTTTTTTTTTGGGGGGGGGGGGGGCTCTTAGTGTTCTTTTAAGCGCCTCTAAAGCTGTCACTAACCTCACCATACAGAGTGGCCGGAGGTACACTAACATGACCGAACTTCCCGATGGGGAGGGGGGGGGGGAGAGAGAGTATGTTCTTCCCGGTTGGCTGTTGTTTTTGCTCTTTTCCGAAGATCTGCACGGAGTAGTGAGTACTTTAGGAAGTCTCAATGTCGAGTGCTAACTGCGGTACCTCCTAAAATTTACTTAAACGGGACGGACGTACCTTCCTGACCCCATGTATGAAAAGAAAGAGCACTTATTCCTCTAAGAAAAGACAAATCTGCCCAAGGTATCGTGGGTGCATCTTCCAGACTACCTATTTCAGCCACCTGGTCCATATAGCTGAGAACGATTGAAGACCTTCAAATCTGTAAAGGCGTTCAACTACTTCGTGAAGGGCAAGGCATCGGCGATGGGCACTTACTTCCTCCCGGGAGCCTAAGATAGGCACCCAGCTTCCCCACAGGGGTCGCCGAGCTCGGTCTTAGGTTTAGCAGACAATCGTCCGGAACTTTACAGCGGAGCTGCTAAGGGCTAGCTTCTCCGGGATCGTGTTCCCCGCAAAAAAAAAAAAAAGAAAAAATATGAAGACACTGAATTCTGGACACCTAGCGCCATCTATGAGCGATGGCGGCAAGCCACGTATCTGATTCCCGCCGTGCCTCATGAGATGGCGGCAGTCTTTCCACTCTGGCTTGCCGACTTGCGGCCGGCCATTACTTTCCATTGTACAGCTCCGCTGGTCTTCCTCCTTTACCAGAGTGGAAAGGCTGAACGTTTTCTTTTTCTTACGCTTCCCTCAGCGCATACGCGAGTTTCTGTAATGCGAAATACTTTCGTGTTTTGACTCCCCCGCCTCGGTATTCGAGGACTCTTTTACAGGGCACCGTGTCAGCCTGCGTTTCTACGTGCCGTAATAACCCCGTTGGCACCTCTCGTTCTACGGAGACGGTCTGTCGAGGAGCCGCTGGCGCCGCATCTCGCTAATCCTCGCGTATCTTCCCTCAGAGAGCCTGTTTTCCAGAGAGTGTCCAACCACTTGCTCAATCGGAATCACGTGGTTTTGAGGCCGCGTTTGCAATACAAGCTGCGAAGATGGTGACAAACTCGTTGATCGTCTGCGAGCGTCTCTGCCTTTCCTCCTCGCCCAGCGACAACGCAACGCACGCGCTCTTGCGACCAATCGGCGCGGTAGGCGTCTGCCATTCAATCGCAAACGCTCTCCATGGTTCGAGATGGACCCTCTCTACCATCTAGGCTCTCTATGTTCGCGTTTGTCGCGTTGTGCCATCTGTCGTCGGTAAATCTAAGTACGCGAGCACCGTTTGCTTTGCTGAGATTATCGAAGCTCGGCGGCGTCGGCGAGCGTCCCTTGTCTCGAGATAACCGAGAGAACTTCACTTGAGGAAGTTTTGCTCGTGCCAGTGCGCATCGGCAACTTAGAAGAACGAGGCTAGGGCATTTCCTAGAGAGCAGCTTTCCCGCGCCATTGCTCGCTAGTGAACCAGAAGTCGTCGCGCAGCCACCCAAACACGAGGAAGACATAGAACAACCGGAAGTATCCCTCTCCCCAGTCATGGCTGCCGGAAGTGGCGCGCCACTAGAGAGAAAAAATGCCCTCCTCCCCCCACCCCGCGCGTCGTCTGCTCCGCCGAGTGGGCTGTACCTATAACATCCGGCTGGCGTGCAAACTTGGTTTAAAATCGCGTCATTTTGGAAATTTCAAGAGCAAGTTAGCGGATTTTGATATGCACGTTATCGCGTAATGCTGTGCTCAATACGAAGACAAACCAAGTTCAACCGTGCTGCTACCTGCGTGCAGAAAAAAAAAAAAAGGAATGGGAAATATGTGTTAGAGCGGTCGGTTTACTCCGGCGAAAAGTACATCCAGTTGCTGTAACTTCCTTACTATACAAAGTTCGTGCTGGCGTGGGCCTTTAGCATTAATAAGCAAAAATCTGGAATCAGAAAAAAATCGTGCTCTCCTGACGAAATAGACGCAGTGGTTGTGGGTAGTACTGTCGGCTGACTCCATTGCCATTGAAGTAATGGAACAAACATACGCTAGTTGATCATTTACTGAAATAAAACAACAGACGGAGAACGGCAACCACCCGGTTTGTCGTCTGCTAGCGAAGTCGGGCGCGTGCCCCCTCTCTCGTTTTATTCCGCCGAACCTGCTGAACTTCCCGGATGTGTGGAGAGGGCGCTGCGGTCGAACAAAATGGCGCCACCCTGAGAGCGCTAAATGAAATGGCCTATACATGGCTTGCATTGACTTCAGATCAGTGGCGTCACAAAGGGGGGGGGGGTGGGTGCGGACCGCCCCGGGGTGCAGGAGCTCAGGGGGGTGCCACGGCGGGCCACGAGCGGGGAGGGGGGGGAGTCGCGGCGGGCCACGCAAAAGCGGGGGGTGGGGGGGGGAGAGTCGCGGCGGGCCCCACGAAAGCGGGGGGGGGGGGGGGGAGTCGTGGTGGGTCATGCAGGGCGGGGGGGGGGGGTCGGGGCGGGCTACCGCCACGGGTGCCGCTGACCCTCGTGACGCCACTGCTTCAGATCCTACTACATACTACTACTACTCAGATCAGCCGCCATTGCTCCGTGCCGTGCTCCTGTGCTCCGTACCTGCTGCAGCATATGTTTCGCACCATCGAATTTGTTCTTCTCGGCAAGCCTTGCCAAGAAGACGAAATCCGATGGTGCCGGATATATGCTGCAGGAGGTACGGAGCACAGAGCACGGCAGAGAATGGCGGCTGGTACGCGCGCCATATGACGTACCGTGCAATGCATGCGTATATTTACAAGACCTTTGCACTTCTCCCTCTCCACAGCACTGAACGTAACACCAGATGTCCGGGCAGGCGGTTCACCGCGGCAACGAGGTCACGCATATATTATAACACGAGAGAATCAACAGCCGCGCCGCTCCTTATTGGACCCTTACTGTGACGTCATAGGGGAGATGAAGTAGGTCTTGTGAGTATCTACCGCGTCTGCCATGTGGATCGACGGCGGTTTGAAGGGACCGCATAAATCGATTTCTTAACTTATCGCGCTGGGATTTACTACAGAAGTGCTCGAAGTTGGTGCATTCATTAATTGAGAGTATGAATACACGGATCCCCCGGAGTCAAAATTAAAAAAAAAAAAACTGGCTTTGTTAGTAGAGAAGTCATCGCTAAGCCTTTTTTCTCAAAATCATTAGAAAAATCGTTGTTGGCCATCCTGGCGTTTACTACGATTGAAAAAATTTGTGAAATGGAAAGGAAAATAGAATTGGCTTATCTACTCTTCACTTAATTTGGCCCAGGAAAGGCGCCGCACTAACACGCATTTTTAGTGTATACCTGCAAAGTATAGGAAAAACACAGTTTTTGATTTTTCTTGATTTACGCAGGTGAGCCAATCTTTCCCCAATTTTAGCGAAAGCTTCCACTAACTTCAGTCACCTCTGTAGCAAATCTTAGCGTGAAGCGCCATCCCTTCAAACGGCCATCGATCCCTTTGACCCAGGCGACAGGTGGTGCTGGCCAAGCCGCTGCTCGACCCGGGCTGCTCATTTATTTATTTGTAGCCCTTCTTGGCCAGTATTGCTGTAACAAATCAATGTCCTCGTCGTGTTCCTTATCTAGTTAGCTTTTTTATTTGTTTTGATATGGTAGGGAAAGCAGCCCCGCTATAAAATTTACGATACAGTTCAAGCATTCTTTGGCGATACTCCAAGAGATTTAACGCGATAGCGTTTAGGAGCTCGTTTCGCAGAAAAATCCGGCGTCGGCGTCGGTGGAATCAAAAATCCCATAATGCAACGCGCGCAGCCACGTGTGACGTCACACGGGGCAGCGCGCGTTGCATTATAGGATTTACCCGCTAAATATGGCGGAATAAGTTTGCCGCCAAAATGTAGCGAAAACTTTTCCTGCCAAATTTAGCGAAAAATTTTGTCGCCAAACTTAGGATAAACTTTTCCGGCCAAATCTAGCAGAAAATTTTCCAGCTACATTTAGCGGGTCGACAGGTCGGTAGTGTACGTGGCGCTACCGACCAGACCGCGCACCGTTTAAGTGAGAAGGTTTTGTGCGAATGGAACGGGATAACCCTATCGCGTTCCACCCCTAAAGGCAAGCTTAAGCGTCCTTCGAAGTTTTTGCTATATTAGTGCTCCAAATGAAAGAACACAGCCAGCCAACTGAGGTGCTCGAGATTCAAAGGGGAACAAAAACGGATAACTCTCTTTTTCATATTTTTATTACATTGTCGGTATACTGTAATTGCTAAAACATTGCGTCAGATGCAGATGCATGTAGGAGAAAATTCAACAATGCATAAACCCATCGTTGGGGACAAGCGAAGTTATGTCCAGTTCTTTATTCATTTATTTGAAATACTATCGGTCCTACACAGGACCAATACAGGAGTGGATTTGCACGAAAACGGAAACACGCGCTCCAAATGCACAGATCAATAACACGTATACAACACAACGATGAAATGATAACTCTAGGTACTGCTGTCAGAAATCTCGGAAACAAGGAACTCAAACTCTTCTCGAGTTCCAGCGGTCACGACATGTCCTGGGAGCTCGTTCCATTCTCGCGCTGTTTACAGAAAGAACGGATACGCGACATGTTCTTATTGATATACTGTTGCTTATTTAGGAGAGCGCGGGTTATTAAATATGTTATAATCGAGATTAAGCCGCTTCTGCTTTCTCCGCACTTGAAGAAGGTTTAGATCGTCTATTATGAATAGGTGACAGAAGAGTCCAGCCGTCTGTAGCACGAGAAAACAAAACAAAATTTGCACTCCGCAATTTAAACGAGTGATAGTTTCCTGTCAGATTGATTTATACATAATGTTATTCGTATACGGGGTGCTGGATTTCAGATCTAACATATTTATTACAAAAGATATCCGTAAAATGTACACTAATGCGTTTTGTGCAGTTGAGTTATGCGGTCAAGGAGACATTATATCGGCTACTAATCTTCGCCATAAGTCAAATATTTAACTGAAATTTCTTAGTTCTTTTAAGTTAGTGAAAATAGCTGCACGAGTGGTAATTTTGGTGCACCCCCGCTTTTCCCACATGCTTAGAGTCGTTCTCAAATTCACCGATTTAGTGGTTTTCAATGATGCTCAGCAAGTTTATAGTTGAAATCACGTTTATTTTTGTTAGTTAAAATACTGAATGTCTTTAGTTAATTATTTGATTTATTCGCGAAGATTAGCTGCCTATATAATGTCCCCCTTGGCCTTATAACTCACCTGCACAAATCGCTGTCATTTACAAAAAAAAAAAAAAACGTGTAAACAGTTTTTATATTTTTTTGTTTGTTTTTTAACGTGCTTTTTGTTCTACGCGTTCTTTCGAAGTGTATTTCTTTCTCTTAACATTTGTCTGCTATTCTTTGTCCCTCGCCTATATTTTTTCATTCTTTTCGCCGGCTTGCAGAGTTCTCGTGTACCATGGTTCGCAAAGAAAAAGGTTAATAGTTTGCGTTTCTTTATCTGTTCTATGTCTCCCCGCGTGGAAGATAATATTCTTACTTTACGGAGAAAGCATCCAATGTAGTCCTCCCAGGAAACCCGCCAGGCATGCACCCGCACGCTCTCTACTCATATTGAAGTCTGCCGTTTCGCAGAACGCGACCGCAAGCACGGACCACATGTCGCATTTTATATAAAAATAAGACAAAGAAATGGTTCACAAACACCGCAAACACGCAGAAAACTACTACCTCTGCATAAAAATAAATAAATAAAGAGACAAGTTCACATATAATTTTACCAGTAATACCAACGAGATCCGTCAGAGTGCGCGCACCGCGTGGGGAGTGAGAGAGAGAGAGAGAGAGAGAGAGAAAAAGAAGGAGAGGAACGGCAGCGCCAGCACTGCCATGGTGGCGGGAAGGGGCACTATTAATCTTCCACGTTTGGCGCATGAGCACAGGCAGGTAGCCGAGCAAAAAAAGAGGGCCATGGAGAAAAAACGGGGATGAGGGAAGGAGGGGGGGGGGGGTTGGTGCCCTGAGAGTTATTTTTCTTAGCTCACCGCCCTCACGAACGCAATTATGGACTCCCAGCATTTCCAGAGAAAAGATCGGTATGACGATCTCTGTGACCCGTCCTCCTCCTCATTTTTGTTCTTCTTCTTGCTTCTTCTGGATCTTTTGAGGTGGCTTGTATGATTTGTCGCTTTATTGCAAAGTTGTCTCGTTTAAGGTGCATACTATGAGGGGAAAAAAGTAGAATGTAACGATATAAGGAAGAGGGAAAATATGTTTAAACAAAATGGTCGCGCAAATGAGCTCAATGTTCGTTTTCGTAACTGCTGTCGTTATACGTTCTAACTGAAAACGAAGTATCGAAGAAGGCGCTGCTGGACGCTATGAGACGATCGCCTCCGGGCAAACTCAAAACGGGAATTGAAAAAAAAGAACCCAAACAGAAACAGAGCACGAGGTAACCCCTGCTACAGCTTCACTAGTTTCTCCCAACATCATTACCTGACTTTTTTTTTCGCTTTGTTTTCTTTTATTCGCCAACTTTCGCATACGCTTAGATATCAAATTTAATTTGTTTCCAGGTTTATTATAGTAACGACACTAAAAACACAAATTTAATCTCCCCGCCGCCCTCTTCCCCCCCCCAAAAAAAAAAAAAAAAAAGAAGAGGAAAGATTTTGTTGCAAAGTTGTCCAACGGGCAACACCCCTGGAGTAATTTTAACACCCGAATTAGCTAACTTACAAAAAAAAAATATTTTTTTTTGGGGGGGGGGGGGGAGGGGAGGGGGGACCTACACATTTCTATTGGCGCTTTTGTTCCCGTTTAAAATTTTCCTTTTTTGTTTTAATGAGGTTCGGAGGCGTGAGTTTTAATTAGTTAGTGGACACGCAAAGTGAGCGTTTTGAACCGGAACAATTGGGGGAGGTTTAGAAAAGAAGTGGCAGCAGCAACTGAAAACAACAGGCACGGGCAGCGAACGAGGAAACGTCGCTCTTAATTAGGAAATAAAAAGGGAAGATGCGGAACATGAAAAGTATGTCGCTTAGGCGCTAAGTCGTTTTTTCACCGGAGTTTTTTTTGCTTCTTTTGGTGAGGGTGTTGTGGCCAGCTGTTCCAAATTGCGTAGGTTTTAATGTTTGGTAGAATGTTCCTCTCAGTTTTTATTTCTTAAATGCGCCATACGAGAGTTTACGTTTTAAACATTTTATTTCCCGCTAGCACCGCACGAATCATGTAACAACTAATTAAGACAAAAAGTCAGAAAATGAGATGCATTGACGTCTCTTCTCATTAGTATAGCTAAAACATACCATAAAATTATTAATCATATTTAGTTCTCTTCTGAAATTACCGAGTCATTTTACTATTTAAACGAAAGAATATTTTGTTGCAAAATAATTAAACAGGGCTTGATCGCCGTGCGTAGTGTATAAAGTTGTTGGAATTTATTCAATATATTTCACACGCATAGAGGCGTCAATAGATCGAGTAGCAGTTGGCTGAACATTTGGGTGAATAACTTACGTCATGTGTGGCTCGATTTCACCATGACGTAAGTCATGGCGAAATTTAGGGCGTGATTTCACCGATACATAATTTGAAAAAAAAATCGTATTATTATTTGTATTTATTTGGCGATATTATCGGGTGGAATATTAATTGGCACGAATGATTTTAGGGGCCCCGAACAAGGAACGTTGGGGCCATGGCACCGTGTCACAAATGATGTACACATGCAACTGTGCAAAGAACTCATATTCCACGATCACTTTTAGTCTACACAAATTTGCGTCAACGATGAACGAGTCAAAATGTCACCAATATACCTCGAGTATCACACAAAGTACAATACGAATTCGTGTCATGTCATGCAAATAATAGTTCCAGATATTGTAAAAAGAGCGACAATGGCGCCGTCTGTAAAGCGTGCTCCACCACTCTACGACTCACGTTGCGGCAAAGCCAAGCTTAGAAAACCGAGTTTACGGTTTAAAAATTTAAACCGGAGAATGACGGACGACAAAGAGGGGACGCACGCAACACGTTTCAACGTGTAGTGTGCGTTATCTTTTAACCGTGCTGCAGTATCAGGAATAGACTCCAAATACATTTAGTATATATATATAAATGTACGGCAAATGTCTCGGCAATCGTGTTGCGCAAGTGAAACGTTCAACCATCACCAACGTTTGGCAATACTCTCACGGCGCTCTTTATTAGATAGTTTAACCCGTACCAGTGTACACTTGACAGTTCCTAGAACAAAGCGATACTATCGCTAATCGGTCTTCTCTCTCAGTGCGCCCAGGCGGTCGAGCGCCTCCTCGCCTACCTCACTCCTCCTCGCCTACCCCTCTGGTCAAACGACGCCAATTTTTCCACTAAATCTGGCGGGAAAGGTAAATTTGAGTATAGGACACGTCACATCATATCACGTGACGTCAATTTTTCCGCTAAGTATAGCGGGAAAATTGAATTTGATAGATCACGTGACACGAAGTCGCGTGACGCCATTTTCTCCGCTAAATCTAGCTGGGAAACTGAATTGGTGTGGAGGTCACGTGACATAAATTTTTCCGCTAAATCCAGCGAATAAAACTGAAGTCACGTGACGTCACAGGTCATGGCTTCACAAAATGCGTCTTCACGAAATTGGGAGCAACTAGCCAAAGGACATTTCGCGTTCGAATGCAAACGACCACACAAAACGTGCCGCGATTGAAAGCGGCAGCTCGAGCATTATTGGAAGGTGTGCATTAAGATATTAGCTTTTGGAGCTTTCATTGTATAGAATAGTTGTTGGAGATGTGCTATAGATGATGTGTTGAAGGCGCGCTGCCTGTGCGGGACAGTTACTCCTACTCAGTCGATATCCTGCGCCCTCTGCTGTTCTCGCGCGGCCCCCGCCTGCTCGTCTTGTCGGCGTTCGTACCTGCTGCTGCCGCACTCTGATAGGCTGGAGGGCCCTCATGAAATGCTGGAAATTGGCCACGCCCAATGTTTCTTCAGTTGCCTTTGACTAAAGCCGAAAGACAAATGGTGATGGCTTGCTCTGAACCGCTGTCTGCCGGATTCCCTTGTACGACGACGGTCTCGTCATAAAACAACAACGAAACGAAGTAACGTTGAGAACTTCAGGCAAAGAACGAAGACGGATATCTCTCTATTTGAATCGCTCGATATTTCACTCCCAAGTCAGTCTGTCGGCTGACCATTGCCTTTTATTGAGACACCTCTCCTGTTTCCGACATCGTTTTGTGTCTGGTTTTCGATCTTTTTCTTTTTCTTATTTTCTTCTTCGAGTTGACTGGCGACTCGAGAGGGAACTCTAGGGACATGCGTCGAGATAAAAAAAAAGGACAAAGAAGAAATAAAGAAGTTGGGAACAGAAAAAAAAAAAAAACTGTGGGCATTATTGATCGCTATCCCGCTGGGAAGATCCCGTCGATTATCCTCCGTGGTGTCGCCTTGATGCCAGGTGGGTTGCGGGAAAGAAAAGTGAACGCCCAACAATAAAAATTAAAAAAAGAACACTCTGTTTCGTAAGAAAGAAAGCGAGACAGAAAAGACGTACAGGCAGCACAAGGCTCAGGTAGTTCTTTTGGGGAGACATTTCTGGCGAAGAGTTGTTTCGCCTCTTTTCTAATGCTTCACTTATAATTTTTTTTATACTCTCGTTTTTCTTTTGTTGGTGTTCTGCGTCAGTTTCTTTTTTTTTTGCATGTGGTCATGAGAACACCAACCTAAAAGCAAGAAAATAGATGGGTGGTGTTTGCTCGCCTTTATTGAAAGCTAAGTGATTTTGGCTTTTTCAACGTGAAACGCTTTTTGGTTACTTATTCCGGATTTTGTCAAGCCGCATTATGTAAAGCCGTGGCCCGTGAGGTTACATGACATCACATGACGGCGTCATTTGACCGATACGCCTATTCAGTTTTCTGGCTAACTTTAGCGGAAAAAATGACGTCACGTGGCCTTAACACTAATTCAGTTTCGCCCACTAAATTTCGCGGGGAAATGAACTTCACGTGACCTCATATCCCGTGATCTGTTCACCAATTTAACTTCCCCGCTAAATTTAGCGGGAAAATTAACGTCCCATGACCTACACACCAATTCAACTTCCCACTAAATGTAGCGCGGAAGTGGCCGCAAATTTCGACGCTGATTGGATAACGGGGGAGGTCACGTGACCAGAGGGGTTGGCGAGAAGGAGTGAGGTGAGCGAGGAGGAGCTCCACCACCTGTGCGCACTGTGGGAGGGGACCTCGAGAGTATGGAAGGCTCTGACAAGATCGCCGGGTTTATCAGCCCTGCATACGCGGAAGCTCAGAGTACCGCTAAACGTTTTTGATGCTAGAACGTTTTATGTATGCAAAACATTTGCCTGGAAATTTGCCCTTCCTTTTTCTCGATCCGTTGTCAAAGTTTCATGTTTTGGTCGGTAGGTTCTGCGCAGGTTTGTCGCCTCCAGTTAAAACGACGGGGGACGGGGGGGGGGGGGGTTGACAGTGCTCGAAAATATCGGCAGGAAGGTATAGTCAGGGACGGCTAAAGAAACGCTCGTTTCTCAAAGATTTGTAACTTTTGTCCGTTCTTATCGGTTGATGGCGCAATATCATTGGCTGCAAAACGACAAGAATGTGCTCGGGACTCTCCACGCCCAGCTGTTATTAAGCGGTCTGCGACACGTATGTTGTCACAATGGAAACTCCTCGCTCCCTCCCCCCCCCCCAAAAAAAAACCTATTCTGAAAAAGAAAAATATATATAAGTTGGAATGTGTATTTCGCGACGCCCATTTGAGCGAATAAAAAAAAATTCTTGCTGGGGGATTTATGTCTCCAAACATATGCGTACTTCGGAATGGCTCCTAGTAACTCAATACGAGTTGTACGAAGTAAATATTGCCGTAAAAACATTTTTTCTGCGGAAAGTGTTTTTTACTTAGATGTTTTATTTATTTACCTACTAAATCTTGTTTTTTTCTAGTAGTTAAGTGTCTGTTTAGGCTCAACACTGGAAAGCGTCCGTATGCTATTTTTAGAAACGCTTGGGATCCCGATTTCGGGCGTCTTTCTTCATGCTCACGAAAGGAGGGTGTCTGGCAATGTTATTTCTTAACCACCGGCTGATGCAAAAGAAAATAGTCACAAAAAGTAATGATCAATAATTTCAATGGTCGGTGTTCATGTTCCTTCTTTTGGTAGCTGAGTGCGTTAATGGACCGTGGGTCGGAGCGCTTGGAGCGAAGCTCGCGCTGTAGAACCCAGAAATCCTAGGTTCAATCCCCACCTCTGCCCGTTTCGATCTGGATGAGCATCGTACGGCGTGCGGTCGTGTATCATTACTGCGTGATGCACGTTGAAGAACCCAAAGCTATACTCCGTACATTCTCAAGCTCAGACTGCAGCTGATTGCAGAAGCACGAGAGTTCGAGGGCGCTGCTTCGACGCGTTCCTCCGCAGACCGAGCACTAGCGCTATACTTCGTTTCAGCTTGGGTCCAGACGCAGCCGATGCTACAAGCACGAGCCTGTGGCCCTGAACAGTGCCTGTACTGCACGAGCGCGCGTGCTTGGCAGGGACGCTGGAAGCCCGGAGCTCGCGCTTGTAGCATCGCCTGCGTCTGGACCCAAGCTGAAACGAAGCATGTAGAGTGCACGTCTCAGGAAGCCAGGAGCGTGGGCTAGCTCGCCCTTGTAGCTTTGGCTGCAGTCTCAACTTAAAGGTGCCCTAAGGAGGTGTTTGTGATCGCCCCAATCTAGTGACAAGTCACACTGCGCGCTCTTAAACATCCTAAAATGCATAAATCATGAAAATGCGCTCCCGTTTTTTCTAATAAAAGAGCAAACAATGATCGAACACACCGAGGTCATCTCCGACGATGGGAGGAGCATTGTTCCGGGCATCCAGGGCGACATGCGACCAATGAAAACGCGACATGTTGTAGGGATTGCAAACGATGTTATTACAAAATGTGTATGCTTTTGTAGATGATAAAAACAAATAAGTGTGGTTGAGAAATGAAAAGTTTTCGCGGAGAGGAAACGTAATACCGCAATAATCATCTCAAAAACAACGCCCAGCGTTTTTTTCGTTTTTTGTTTTACGGGAGTGATGTTTTTGTTTGTTAGCTCTAGTACGCTTTTCGCTGGGTTGAATCGTGGTCCGGGTTTGAGTAACGAGCCGTGCGCATTCGAGAGATCACTCCGCAGTTCCACTGGTCGGAGGCGCGAGGATCCTTCGCTCGCTATTGGTTGGCAGTGGTTCTCGTTTCAGAACATGCTCCTCCCATTGCCGGAGATGACTTCGATGTGTTGTGATCTTTGATTGCTGTTTTAACAAGAAAATGGGCCGCATATCGTCATGATCTAGTGATTTTTAGGATGCTTGGAGCCAGCAGAGTGAGTTGTCGCCGTATCTAGGCGATCTCAGAAACCTCATCAGGGCCCCTTTAAGGGGGAAACCGAGCATAGCGGTTGTGCTGCACTGCCTCACTTTCTCATGTAGACACCAGACGCCCATCTAGGCTAAGTTCCGGCTGTATAAACATACACGCAATACAGGTATTATTTGTCTCTTTTGACTGATAGTATAATTAAATGCCTCTCCTATGTCCTACACTATAGAGTTTTACACACCGGTACATGCGCCCATACACAGCACGGAACAAGAAGTTCAAACATACAAATATATATATATATATACATATATATATATATATATATATATATATATATATATGTATATAAAGTAATGTAAAGTAATAAAGTAAAGTATAAAGCCTTCTTCAAGACTTGAAGAAGGCTTGTCTCAGGCCGAAACGTCGACTCACTCAATGCTTTAAAACGCCAACAACGTTTCGAAGTGCGACTTCATTACTTTATAGTCTTCGGCATCCTACGCTATATATATATATATATATATGACCCTAATAAAATGAGAATATGTACGAAACCCGTTTTATGTGCACAAAATTACAGGTGTAACCGGATGCCATTCATACTGGTTCCTACCCAAGAGAAAACGATTTTTTATATATAACTTTGATAAATTCGTGAGGCAAGGACTCACAATTCGTTTTATTTATTATCAACTTGGAATTTGTGGGCTATGGGATGGACAGATTGTTTTCACGTCTCTTCTCAGCAAAAGCTTCGTCAGAGAGATGTAATAACAAACATAAAATGTACTAATACAATATTACCGCCCCCTTCCGCTAAAAAACCCACAAACACCCACAAAACCCACAAAGAACGTACATAAAATTGAACAAAGCCTCATGCAGATAGAGGGTGACGAAAAAAGGTGGAGGGGGAAGGTTTTTTCCCCACCTAAATTTGCATTGCAAATGTACGCGTCAGAATTTTCACTCAGGCGGACTCTACGGTTAATGCGTTTAGTTTCTGAATTTTAGTTTTTCTTATATATACATACTTTTTTTTATCTAAATCTCGGCGAAGGCAAATGCCCAGAGCAAGCGAGTCAGCTGTGCGGATGACGATCAAGAAATGCAAGCAAAAGGGATTTCGGATAGGACGGTGGGGCTGCCGCGCTTCGCTTTCGAAACCTCCTTGAAAGGGCCCGAATTTCTCTTCACCCCGATTATCGCCGAATCTACGAATCTTTGAGAAGGCCCCGGATGTAGAGCCCCTTCCCTCCTCGTTTGACATTGCGAAAGCGCTCAGTACAGCTCCATTGTTGGCATGATCGCGCGGCACTCCTCACAGGTAATCAGATCCAAGGGGATGGATTACTTTTACGAGTCATTTTTAGAAATTGTGTCACTTTTATTCTTATACTGTTATAACCGAGGTAATTTGATTACTTTTTCATTACTTCGGGGAGCTGTCGAAAACGCCTTTTTTGTTTCCTCGAAAGGCCGGAGAAGAGGAATCTGTGCTTCTTAAACTCACGTCTTCTCTACTTAAGGCA
Organism: Ixodes ricinus; assembly: GCA_037355805.1. Taxonomy (NCBI): domain Eukaryota; kingdom Metazoa; phylum Arthropoda; class Arachnida; order Ixodida; family Ixodidae; genus Ixodes; species Ixodes ricinus. The sequence continues at coordinate 2,649 of JAZHYW010050758.1, read as the reverse complement.
AAAAACAAACAAGCAAAAAACTCGTTCCGACAAGAAAACGTGTAAAAGAGAAAAGATATTGCCCGTAATAACTAGTGTATTTAATTTATCGCGGCTTGATTTTTTTGTAAAATTTGCAAAGAGCGAACTTACCTGAGGAAAAAGTAAAGAAAGAAAAAGGCTTAGCTCCTATGGAAACGCAGCGACGCCACCGGTCTTCAAACAACACGGCGCCGTTTCGCACGGGAGACAAGAGATGGCGCAACGAACGCCGCCAACGAACGAGCATACGGCGCCGAGAGCCGGCACTTTAGCAGACGATCTTTTCGACTCAAAAGCGGCTCGCGTTCCGCAGGCGGCGACAGTTGCAGAAACAAAAACAGGCGCGGTAACAACAAGGAACTGCAGTTCCTTGTCTGCTAAACACGCCGGCTCTCGGCGTCGTCTGCTCGTTCGTTGGCGGCAGTTGGCGTCGCGACCGCTTGCGCCATCTCTTGTCTCCCGTGCGAAACGGCGCCGTGTTGTTTGCAGACCGGTGGCGTCGCTGCGTTTCCATAGGAGCTAAGCCTTTTTCTTTCTTTACTTTTTCCTCAGGTAAGTTCGCTCTTTGCAAATTTTACAAAAAATGCACCATCTGTGGGCAACGCTGCACAAAGTCGTAGCGCGATAGGTTAAGGAACCGAATTTTCCGGTCGATTTAAAGAGCCTGCCGTCCTTGTTTCACCTGGTAGTTACGTCCAGTTGAAGTAATAGCGGCAGGAAGTAACATCTTTAAAATAATGATTCGACTACATCTGCCAAATAAATACTACAACAGTCTAATCCCTCTATCTCGACCGAAAGTAATTGTAATCACAATTAATACCTTTTTCTAAGTTAAGTCGAACAAGATGCCGCCTATTACAGAGGGTTTAACAGCACCATCCATGCGTTCATTTATATTCGGTAACCAGTGATCACTGATCGCTATGCCCCGATCGCACACTAATGCAAATCAGTTCTTAACTACTATGAACGCAGCAATAAAGGAAGGAATACGCCACGTGGGACGGGAAACCTGATTGTTACTTACTCGGTCAGGACGTAACCGTGACGTTCCTGTATGGCCTTCAGCCGGCAGACACGTGCGGCCCCTACTGTGAAAGTTGGTTCCACTTGTTGAATATTTTACTTATCAAGGATTGTTCCTCGGAACCGATGACATAATGACAATTTCTCTCCTTCTTCTTCAGTGAGCCCGATCGAACGGAATCATGTTCACAAAAATACGTCATTGCTCTGGCGCAGGAAGTGCAACGATGTCGTTCGAGAAAACACATATAGGGCCAAAAAGCGTGGCCAGGGTCACCGGCGGGCGGCGACGCAGACGACCGAGTCGAGTGGCGGGGCGCGTTTTGCGTACCTATTAATAGATGGCGTCGGTAACGGCGTCGGAAGGTGCAGCCGACCAGTGAAAGAAAGCAGACGACACGCAGACGAAATCCGTCGGCAGCAAGAGCACCGCCGTTGTGCAAACGCGTTTTTTCAATTATTTTTACTTCATGTTTTGTTCTTCTTGTCCGCATTTATTTTTAAACCAAAGGTACGTGAAAAAATACTATGTTCATTTTAGTAGACCATGGTGGTCACGAGCAGTCTTGATCAGAACTCTGTATGCGGAGCGTAAGTTCGCCTGCACGAGGTTCTGGTGAAGTCAGAACGCCGAGCCCTGATTGGTTCTGATTGAAGGACAGTGGGTAGACGTTAAGACAGCTTGCTTTGAGGTCTACCCACTATCGCTTCAATCTTTCAGAACGCAGATCAGTGCTCGGCGTTCTGATCGTCACCAGAACCCCTGCAAAAGAAGCAGACGAACTCACGCTCCGCACAGAGAGAGTCTGGTCAATGGGAGGAGTCGGCGTCAGCCGGGACGGAGCGGCGAGAGCGACGGCGCCGCCAGCGGCGCATATTCCCCCCGTGATGAACTACGCGAACTAAGAATGTGCTGGGATGACCTTCAAAAATTCGCGTAGCGCAGGCGCAGTTTTTTTTTTTTTGTTTCTAGATGATGGTGGAAGTACATTGAATGTATAATTGTACGGGATCGGAGAGAAGAGAGGAGTTTTAAGGAGCTGAGTGCGTTTACTGAACCAGGTAAAGAGACATTGATGAGAAATATTTTCTGGAAGATGAGGCGCAACTGCGAATGTGGGGTGCACGTTCGGGGTTTGGGTCAAAACTCCTCGAAACCGAATCCTCATTTCTTTTGTTCATGCTACACCCCGTTGTGGCCGCGGCGGCGACTGCCTCCCGAACGCCTTTTGCCAGTCAGCGTCATCCAGAGAACCCGCTCCCTGTGGCCCGCGTTTCTCCGGGGCGTGTCACCGGGGTTCCCGCCCCTGCCGCCGAGTAGGATGCCGTAGAAGCAGCTCCCCTCTCCGTCGCACGCTTCGTCCTTCTTGTTTTCGGCGCCAGCCGAAGTTCCAGTCGACCCTCATCATCGTCGCATGGGGATGCCCTTGTGGGCGAGGGAGGCCCAGCACACCTCCAGCATCATTGTGCGAGCAAGTTTTCCTCGCTGTTGTAAGTTCCACTCGGCTGGTTGGCAAAGTTGTAAGGCCTGGGAACCCTGCGCTGGAAACGCAGGCGCCTGTTTTTACGGCTCATTTTAGATCGAGCCTGGTTATTCCA
>JAZHYW010050756.1:0-59716 GCA_037355805.1 Ixodes ricinus | reverse complement strand
ACATGTACATTCTTTTTAGTCTGTCTTAATCTCTAACGTATTTTTAGAAGCAAACATCTCATTGCAGTATTTGTCCTTTACCGAAGAAAGCGACGGATAGAACAAAACATTTTGATTAAATAAACGTCGTATACAAGCGAGAGAATACGAGTAAAGAGAAACGCCTTGCACAATAGTTCTGTCTTTTTGTTTAATCATTAGCTATAAAAACGAGTCCGAAGGAAAATGAAATCATATTTATATTGTTTAACTCAAGATTCCATTTCTTCTCATGGATTCATTTGCACGGACTTGTTTTTCTCATTATTCAACTGCTCTCATTCGTTTCGTATCCTCTTACAAGCCCATTTATATACCCCGGGATTAAAGTTACAAGGCAGAGAAGAAAGGCGCTTCAAATGCCAAGAGATGAAAACAGCAAACACGTTTATGCGGGAGGTTGCCTCAGCGCAGTTCAGGATTTCAGGTTGTTCGTTAATATTATTTAAAAAAAACACACCATAATAAAAGTCTGTTTTTAAACCGGCAGACCGGCCCGACTAAAGTATCAGAAGTAAGGATAGGGGCAATACTAGCAAGTAAGGATAGGGGCACTATTAGCAATGGGAAAATTTGTGAATTGGTGTAGCAGCCGAGTGTCTGGGAAAAAAATTATTAATTGGCGTGTGGGCCAGTCTCCTTCCCACAGTGTGCACGATTTATACGTGGTTTAAGAACGGATCAAGTTCGGCTAATCACGTCAAATCAAATCAGTTCATTTGCTGTCCCGTGGTAAAAGTACATGGCAGCAGGCGACATGGGACGGCCAAAGCAATTGCGCTCAAGCAGGAGTGGAACATGAAGTTCCTGTCTCTTGCGGCCACATATACCCCAGCTTTGACCCCGCCTACTACGTGTCTCCCCATTTTCTCCAAAGCGCGTGCTTCTTCTCCTCCCTAACCCCCTGCAGACTCTCTCCCCACCGTGGGACAGTCGGCACGAGGCAGATTGTTTGTTGTACGATTTCTTCTCCGTGCGTTCCGAGAAAGCCGGCTCTGGTAGCAAAGTAATTCACGGCTGCTTCGTAGACCAAAACAAATTTCAAGAAAAGGAATCTCATTTTGGAAGGGACAAAGCTCAAGCATTCCGCAAACGCCGTAAGTCTGAGACTTTCGTGAAACGGCGGAGCTTCCTTTTTAAGTACAATCCCCCTTCCCCCCTCTTTCTCTCTCTCTCTCTCTTTTTTCTTCTTGTCAACGAGATGAATGCCGAAACGGAAGCTTGCATTTAATTTACGCCGACAAGTTTTGTAAGACTTTCTGATGGCGCGGGTTGCAAACTTTAGGAATATATAATTTCGAAACAGACAGCCGCCGAATTAGGCGCCTAGAGAGCAATGTATGACGGGCTGTTTCCGAAAAGGAGCGAGTAAACATAAAGCAAAATAAAAAAAGCAATCGTACAAAGCCTTCTTAATGCGTTTAACCCGCTACCATATTGACAAACTATGGCTCAAAAAATAAATCTTGCTTTTTTAGGGTCAGATCGATACCGCGGATGTCCCAGATCAATACGTATTCTAATCTTGTCCTGTTTGTCACCGCAATCGAAAAGAAAAGAAAAAAATCCCGGTGGTGTAAACGCGACGGGCGTGGTGCGACACCGATACGCACGTACCACAGATTGAAGTGTCGAGGCCTGCGAGCGCCGATTCTTTCATTTATCAATATCGGTTGGGAAATGCATATTGAGTCTGCCCGTCGTATATCGTCAAAGCTACGAGGTCGGGCTTTACGGCACGGGCGCAGACAGCGTTTCACAACGGCCAAGTAGCCCGTCAACACACGGAGATAATAAAAATGCTGTAGAGCATTTACGCTTTGCAGCCTTCCAAGAAAACAAGCAATTGTGAACCGTCTGTCTTGTTTGCCTTTGTTAGATGTATACCTTGGTTATACTGCCAAATCAATTTGAAAGAACGAGCAAACAGCCGCGTTGTAAATTGGCGGTAAAAACAGCGATATGGAAACGCCGAGAACAGATTCGCAGTTAGATAAGGAGGATGTCGACAAACTTTCACTGCACCGCATGACCGCTCAAACTCGCCAAACAAAAATTGGCTCGTAAACTTCTAGAAAGCGCGCGCTTGTTTCCTATCTTGCAAAACGAGAACTTGGCCAACGCGTGCAGTTGTTGCGTCGTCGTTGTGGTGGTGTTTGTCTGACGCGAGGTGTTCTTCATTGAGTGTGGAAAGGTTTCGTGGGACGACGTACTGCAGTTCGATGAGAATGAATACAGGTTGAGGGAGAAATAACAGATGGCGATTATATAATCTAGGATGATGAAGCGCAGGTTAACAAAGAAAAAGAAAATAAATCACTCACACGCGAGAAAATGAGTACGACATCTTAAACTCAACTGTCGCGAGCGTAAACCTCGCTAGTCGTAAACGCAAACGATGCCGTAGAAATCAGAGTAAAACTAAGGGTTGCAAACATTTCTTTAGGTTTGTCATTTATATCTATTCACTCCTATGTGTGTCTGAGTCGAACTTTGATTTCATAATATTTGTATTTCGTAAGAACTGAAAGACAACCTTGGGGATGGTACTTACTGTAAAACTTCCCTTGTTATCAGTGGAAAGGGCAATCGCATCAGAATTATTTTTGTGCTGTACCTTTTGGATGTTTCCCAGTGTAAGCGCGCAGTCGAAATAGCAAGTTCTATACTTCGTTTCAGCCGGTCCAGACGCAGCCGATGCTACAAGCACGAGCGTGTGGCCTTGAACAGTGCTTGCTTTGCACGAGCGCGTGCTTGGCAGGGACGCTGAAAGCCCGGAAGCCTCGCGCTTGTAGCATCGCCTGCGTCTGGACCCAAGCTGAAACGAAGTATTGGCGACGTGAGCGATCGAAAGCGTCGCTGTGGTCGGCCCACCACAATTGCGAATGCTGGCTATGACGTCAGCAAAGGATATGCATATCGACGCAAATAAGAGGAATGTAAAAACTTCAATTATGACGGTGTGGGCAGTGTTACTTTGAGAGCGCTATGATTTCAGGCTTTCACCATGCTCATTACAAACACCATTGAACTTGTTCCTCACAAGGTAATGACGTCACGAAAGGTAACCAAACGAGGGCGCCACCAAAACATCTCGCCGCTAATAGTGTAATATAACACTCAATACAAATTTCAACTGTAATGTATCTACTCAAATTTGTGTCCAGCTTTTTAGGAAAGTGGCGTCTGCTTTCACTCAGATTCTGCAGAAGCAGGTTCTGAAAAGAGCCAACCCAACGAAAAGAGCCAAGCAAATGACAAAACAAAAATAACCTTTAAATTGGAAGAAAAAAACGGATAAAAAAAAAAAAACTACTCAGGTTAAGACGTTTTGCATTACCTTCACGTGCTGGAAACCTCGGTGAGGATCTCCGATGGGAGACCCAACGTTATCGGTGCCTTGCCATTCGCTTTGTCACTTCCGTAAATTGGAGTGATCGGCTTTTTGTACGCGCCGCAAGTTCGCATTCACAAAAGCTATGTTCACCAAAAAAAAAAGATGCACCCTATTTTTTTTTATTTTTAAACTCATGTCACACCAACAAGTTCACATTCTATTCTTAGAATGTTTTCCAAGACACACGCTGTTCTTACAATGTCTCTGAGTGCCGAATTCGTGTAATTCATCGTGCACGAAGCACCAACAGCGTAGTATAAGGACCGTAATCAACTACCTTTTCTGACGTGATTTATACACCGGGTCGACGGGCACACCCAAGCGGAGAGAACACGGAGCCCTGAGGATCGAGTGTTATGTACATACTTGGTTTCGCAGTGTGCTAATGGGACCGACGTCACAATTGGTCCAACGTGATATGATTACGCTCGACCATTCGGCGCGCTCTCTTAGAGACACCGAGTGCACCTCTACAGTCACCTCAGTTGCGCTGAGAATACGCGGTGTGCAAGTCGCCTGCTACGCCTGCGCAGTGCGTGCCTATTGGTCCGTATGAAAAAGAGGCAAGCATTCAGGTGGATCGGATTGGCTTGCCTTGCGGCGATAAGGCTTTGTTCCCTTTTGCTGTGACCACAAGACATGCTTCTACTGAGCACACATATGCACATCAGCTCACGTTCAAGACTCTGGTGACAAGATGATAAGACAAACTTTATCTCGTTGTTGCTTACTTTTTTTTTTTCATTCTCAATCGCAATTATTATACGTGCTTAGGAAGGTACCAAGGGTCTCTTCATTTTTCATTCTACTGCTGGAGAACTCAGAATATAGCCGCCTGCCAAAAGCAAGACAAGCACTCATTCCTTCCAACCCCGTCTCTCTCTTTTTTTTTTTTACCTTTTTTATTAGTTTTGTACATTTATATGCCTCAGCATAGCATAGCTTTGCGAGGGTGACATGGGACGGAGCGCTCACGACAATTTCGTAGCGAGGGACATCGTATGCGGCTTTGCAATGCGAGTTATGGAGCTTCCTGGCTCGTTCATAAACCCAAACAAGTCACGATCGCGTCGAGTCGAGCGCAGGAAAGAATCAGGCTAAAGTGGCCGGGTGTGCAAGGTACTGGCTGTATACGGGTACACTCTAGCAGCCGCCTGTCACTCCAAGTATGCAAATCTGGATCACCCAGCAAAATAAACGGCAATATATTCGGAACCTGACCGAACTGCAATGCTAAAGCGGCTGTTTTGAAATTCAAACCACGAAATTTCCCTGCAGCCACACCCCAGCCTGTGCAAGGTCTTGCACGTGGGGAAAGCTTCTTGATTATTTAGGTGTTGCGCGCCAGACCCCAGGAAGTGCGAAACAAACTAAATAAAAAAATAGTTTCTTTTTCTTTCTTTTCCCTACTTTAGTAAATTACTTTGAGGGGAAACGGGAAATGAGAAGTTCACGAAATCTCCGAATAACCGAGCAAGAACGGAATGCCCGGACAGCTGGGAAGGAAGTATCCCTTCAATACCTTCCGTGGTTGGAATTCGAAAGGAGCTTCCATAAACCTCTGTCGGAAGTGACTAAGCTGTCCCCTCCACTGCCAGGCATTTCAGCGCATAATTTTACTGCTTATTAGATGAGCGAAATATAAACGAAACGAAATCTCAGCACGACGTAGCTTCAGGACGAAATGACGTGAAAGGCATGGCTTTCCTTTTGCACGGCTCAGCTCACATGGGCTATTTTAGTCTAAGTATAAACTTTGTTTGTCGCGTGATTCGCTGCTACACCTCCTTTTCATTACATAGCTTGAAAGACGTACCCTACATGTATAGCCTGAAGCACAGCACAAGCGCAACGCAGAGACTCCAGGCACACGAGCCACGTGATCCGCGGCACTCCAGACGATGCTCGACTTATTGGATGCAGTGGGGTTCCCTTCTATAGTGTGAATTCGTATGACACACTGATCCATGTTCATTACGACCTCGCACTTACTGTATGCGCCTTCTCTTTTCTTTTTATGCCCTCGTCCGCCTAAACTCGTCTCCCTATTTTTCATCGGATTTGCCTACCTCCGTAAACCTGCAGAAGTAAAAGGTTGGCACCCACCCCCTTTTTCTGGGGGACTAACATTTCGTCCTGCACCTTCAAATTATTTTTTTGTTTGCAAAATAAAAATAAATAAAAAGTTACCAGGGCGAGAACAAATTTGTACAAGGGGCTGATACACCGGGTTAGGTCGTTCGGAGGAAGCGCCTCATTAAATCCAAGAGCTCGTGTATTTCTCAATCTTAATTGGTTAATCTGGTAAAACTTGGAGGACGCTTAAGCCTCGCCCTTAAGAGTGGAACGCGATAGCGAAACATATAAGTATATAAACTCCCGCTCGTTCCCAAGCCGTGCAAGCCTGCCTTGCGTGGCCCTAGTACCCCATTCACCCTTAAGCTGAGACCAGAAGCTCCGTTTTCAGCGCGAGCTTTCTGCCCTCGCTAACACAAGTGCGAACGCGCAGGCACGAGCAACCAAAGCACTGCGGAAGCCACCCAGCTCGCGCCCGAATGGTCGTGGGTTCGAATCCCGCATAAAGTCATCAAATTTTTCTTTAAGGCAAATGAATTACTTTAGTGAGTTAAATCATTTGAGACATACGGCGACCTTTAATTCGCATTACACGTCATGTTTTAATCACCTTCATTCCACGCGTGACGTCACGTTTCGCGTGAGCGTTGTGGGTTGTTTGAAATTCCTGCGTTGGTGGTCATGTGGCTGCAACAACATGACCCTATCGACCAATCAGGACTTTCGCGGCACGCCACCGACACCGGCTTTTCTCGTCACGCCACAACGTCAACTCTTCTGCGACACAAGCTCCTTAACGCTATCGCAATAAAATTGGATCTCTCGGTGTGTTTCTTTGACACGCATAAAATAGTTCCGTAGTCGGCTATCTATCAAGCTCTGACATCCCAAACATAATGGCATGTGGACTCCGGAGTTATTTAAGCGTACATGATTGGAAAAGACTGCCCTCTACACTCTGTTTCACCTTATGATGTACCGCAGGAAAGGCTACAGGCGCGAGCTCCTTGCTCTAGGGCACATCTCGGCGGCACAAGCTCTCGTGCGTTAAGAGTAGCTCCCAACGCTATGAGCTCGCGCTTCTAGCCTTGTCTGCGGTACAACATAAGGTGAAACGGAGTATAGGATGCGCAAATAAGAAACGTGCATCAAAGAAAATAATTGCACTTTCAAAGAGGTGGGTTTGCAACTTGCACGCGGCTTTGTGTGCGAGTCGTGCGATTTTGATTTTGCTTTTACCACTAAGGAGCTTTCATCAAGACTACTAGTGAAGTGGAATATTGGGACACTGAAAAATAGTCTTCGTCAATATCGTCTCTGAGCAAGATGTGAAAAAGCGCTGGTGCGGTGTTCGGGATAATATTGTCCCTACCAGTGTACGTCACATTAATTTGTTGGCCTTGATAACGACGTCAAGAAAGTCTGTAATGTCAACGTTCAAAACATAAGATACGAAAAGAAAAATATATATCGAAATCGCAAGCCCCCCCCCCCCCCCCCATTTTTTTTTTTTAATATAATAGAGAAATATTATTTCAAGCGCCAACCGACGAAGGAGAAAAACCGTGGAACAGAGATTCTCTACGTGTTCGCACTTACCCGTGATTAATAAACATAAAAAAGAAACGACAAATCACGAAGATCAAAGTGAGATGTCTGGAAACCGGATGCTTTTTATTTTCTTTTTCCACCTTCCTCCCCTCTTTATTGGGCTCATCCCTTCACAGCTGCTAAAACATCAGACGGGGGGCCAAACAGCCAAGGCCACAGTACGAGGCTCCACGATGCCGCAGGGTGACGGCTGCTATACAAATTCTCCTCTCGCAAAAAGAAAACAAAAAAAATATGCCACGAAAACTCAGCGAAAACCCCACTGCTACTATTGTTTCCGTCGTTGCAAGTCGCTGCTACACGAAATTGTGGGCGCATAATGCACGCTCGTCGTCCTCTCAAACGGCACTGGAACAAGGAAAGCGGTTTGGGACAGCTGCTCCGCAGCGGGCTCGAGCCAAGCGCAGAAGCACTGAGCGGCGTCGCGGTAGTGTCGATAATCGGGACGTGAGAGGATTGCATCAACGGCTTGGCCCGCTCCGAAGCCCCGACGATTGTCCATCCCACCCTCCGGTCTTCTATCGCGGATCCCAACATAAAGCCGGGGTCACACTTCTTATACATCACACAAAAAGACAGTCTGCATTCAAATTCGAAGGCGAGTCGCAGCGAGATTCGTGGTTCGAATGCCGCGTGGCAATGAGTTTGAGGAGCAACTTGACGCGCGGAATTCGAACCGCGGATATTTCGGTGACTCGTATTTGCAGACTGTCTCTTGTTGGATGTATGAGCAGTATGACCCCGGCTTAAGACACCACATCCGCCGATCGAAGCCAAGCCTCCTCTGATTTCATCGGGGCTGTACGTTTAGACCCTGCGTGCATCTCTCTGATAATACCAATCCTTTAATGTTTCAAAATAAAAAAGACAAATAACTGCCGCTTACAGTTTCCGATGGGGACACTAGACTTCACGCCTGAAGTTTACAATATAACAGCTCAAATAACGTTAATTCTGTCAATTAACTCGCATGTTATATACTTCACCACGTTTGCTCTTTCTGTGGTCGCGTGAGGCGACCACTGAACCGGAATTGTGAGGCGACACGACTCCGACATAAGTCGTAACGCGGACCACGTCCCTCCGTTCTTTTTTTTCCGGGGGAAAGTTCCCTTCGTCAAATTTCGACCGTGTCCACCGCGGGGTCCTTGAGCACGCTCATCGCGTAGGTCCGGACAGCCACTCAGAAGCTCTGTTGGCTGTCGGTCAATTGCTCAAGGCCTCCGCTGCTCTTCAGGTCCCGAAAACGAGAAAGGGAAGGGCTGTGTTCGAAATCTTACCCAAATAGATCCGAGCTACTCTGGCGGGTCGTGTCACGTGATCACACAGATAGAGGGACGCTGGACGCCGGTAGAGTTTCAAGCGCAAAGGTACAAAACCATTGCCCCGGCGTGAGATCGAGTACATTTTGGAACACGTCCAAGGATAGGAGGGCCCGGCAGAACTGGGCAGAACAGATGAACAGTATTGGCAGGTGGCGTGTGACGTCAAGTCTGACGACCATTCTTGATTTCCTTAGTTTTTATTTTGATGAATTTGTTGCCCTAAGTAATGACTGTGACGTTGATATGTTACTCAGTAAATTCTGCACGTTAGTCAGTGACTGCATTTCGAAGTTCGTTCCAGTCAAAATTAAAAAAAAGAATCTGACACATCCTTGGATGACTAGGGAAGTGTTACAATTATCTCGCCGCGTTAAGAGGAATAAGAAACTAAAGCATAGTGTTAACCCAGTGGACGTAGACCGTTTTGAATGTTTGAGGAAAACTCTTGAAGAAAAGATGGCTGCCGCAAAGGAGGTTTATTTTAATGTAACACTGACTCAATTTATGAAGTCAAATCCAGCGAAGTTTTGGAGGTCCATCCTACCCAGAGATGAAACACCCCGTAATTTCATTATTCAGGATAAATGTGTTAATGACCCTTCTGATATTTCGAATAGCTTTAATGAATATTTTACGTCTGTTTATACTCTGGATGACGGCTGCGAACCTAGCTTTTGTCCCACTATATTATGTCCACCGTTAACAGACATTCAGGTTAATGACTCTGGTGTACTTAATATGCTCCTCAACCTTGACTGTAAAAAGAGTTCAGGCCCGGATGATATTCCAAATTCTTTTCTGCATCGTTACTCCGTCTGGACATCAAGATATTTAACTATAATTTTCCAAAAGTCACTTTCATCCGGAATTGTTCCTCGACTCTGGAAATCAGCAAGAATAGTTCCCATTTTCAAATCCGGTAATAAGCAAAGTCTTCTAAATTACAGACCAATTTCTCTTACATCCTCTTGCAGCAAACTCCTCGAACACATAGTGTGTAAGCATATCTCCAATTATCTTGAAAATAATTCTTTACTCTGTCCTAACCAACATGGTTTTCGTCGTCTTTTTTCAACCACTACGCAGCTCTTGGAATTTACTCACGACATCGCTTCATCATTAGATAAAAGAGGACAAGTTGACGCTATTTTTATTGACTATTCGAAGGCGTTTGATAAAGTCTCCCACCCCAAGCTTCTTTTGAAGTTAAAAGTCATTCTTAGAAACTCCCTTCTGCTTGACTGGATTTCAGATTATTTGAATTGCAGGTCGCAGTTTGTTTCATTTGCGAATGCCTTCTCTTCGGAAGCTTCGGTTAGCTCAGGTGTACCTCAGGGTTCGGTGTTAGGGCCTCTTTTATTTATTTTATATATAAATGATGTCGTAGAAAACATACCCGTTAAAGTTCGTCTTTATGCAGATGACTGCATTCTGTACAATGACATTTCGTCTCCTAATGATCAACTGTTACTTAACGAATCCTTTATCCGTTTTTTTAATTGGAGCAAGAAATGGCAAATGGATATTAATTTCGATAAGACTGTGTTTATGAGATTTACGAATAAGAGAACCCCTTTAGTTTTTAGCTATGGCATCGATGATGTCATTTTAAATGAAGTTACGGAGTTCAAATATTTAGGTGTTTTCTTCACGTCCAACCTCAAATGGGACAAGCACGTCAACTTTATTTGTTCTCGCGCCCTAAGAAAATTAGGTTATGTTAAACGTACTCTTAAATGCTCTACTAAAGAAGTTAAACTCTGTGCTTATAAGACCCTTGTTAGGCCCATCTTGGAGTATGGATCTGTTGTTTGGGATCCTTATTTTAAGAAAGACATTAATCTCATTGAATCTATCCAGGCCAAGGCTGTAAGGTTTATTTTGAATAGGTATGACCGTAATTTTTCGCCCTCCTCGGCTGTTTCATCTCTGGGGCTGGAGCCTTTGTCTAGAAGGCGTACGGTTGATAGAATTAAAATGTTGCACAGAATTGTTAATGAGGACTGTGGAATAGAGCGATGTAAATATATTTCATTTTCTACCAGTTCACGCACCAGACGATCTCATTCATTAAATATTGTTCCTTTTCAGTCTCGTACTAACTGCTTTAAATATTCGTTTTTTCCACATAGTATTGAAATTTGGAATGATCTTGATGGGGAAATACGTACTCTTCCCTATGGTGATTTTATTAGCGCGGTTCTGCCTATTCTTTTCAGTAACGCATGACGTCATCGTTCTCATTTCTGTTATGTTCAAGGGCATGTTGTATTGTTTGAATGTTAATTTTTTTCTGTATTTTCCACTCCTGCAATGACCTCACAGAGGTCGCAGTATGTGTAAATAAATAAATAAATAAATAAAAGGTCATCGAAAGGCGGAGGAAGCGAGGAGGAAAATCGTGATTTTGGCTCGGTGGTGTTCAAACAGACATTGGTCTGCCGGACGGGCGGACGCTTCAACTTTTACGATTTCTGCCGGAGTCCTGTCGCCTCAGGATTTATGAGGTGTCCTGTTTGGACAGGCCTTGATACTCCGACGCAGTAAACGCGGCGTAGCACTAGCGCACACAGATACTGATTGGTCGCAGATATCGAGTTCCTGCTTTCCGGTCAATGAAACGCGCGCAGTCTACGCAACGCTGCTTTCGCTGCGCACAACGTCGGAGTATAACAGAGGCTTTAATGCGCGTTGAAGGGACTGGGTTGACGAGATAGGCACGAAACCTCAATTTTTAAAAGAGAGCAGGCCGACAATATATATTATTTAAAAAAAAAGTACCCACATGCAAAGAGTAGGCCCGTACCGCGTTGCTCTTCAATCTGATGAAGCTCGAACATTTTTGTTTGTTTGTTATGTTATCGATTGAGAGAGAAAAGAGTGCTGCCTCCGTTATAGCCCGGCTAATATCTCTGCCTCTCAATAGTCGGGTTTTTTTTTTCGCGCCATCTTTTTGGACAAAGACGTGAAGAGACATCGTGTGTTTCCACGCGCCATTAAAATGTCTACTATCGACCGACAGTTACCGACGGCCGTATTCTTAAGTACTACTTGACTTAAACTCCGCCTCCTCTCAGTCGAGTAGGGGAAGAAAGAACAGCCCTGCTCAAGAGCCATGCGCCGAGAAACTGAGGGAGAGGAGGAGACGAGAGCTCATCGAACGTGTTAGAACGCGGAACGCCGGCGTCCGTCGTTTGGCTCTTGCATTCGAACGCGTTCCACGAGCGCAGCGGAGACAAAGGCAGCTATAGCTTTAGGTCTACCCACTAATCCTTCCAATCAGAGCTCGGCATTCTGACACTCCCCTCTCGCCTCCTCCTCTTCCTCAGTTTCTACCCGTCTATTGTCCAGCATCCACGACAACCCGGCAAATCATAAGCAGAGTGGCAGCTTTTCTTGTTCAACTGCCCTCGAGGAACGCCTTGTATGGTGCCGTAAACCTGCTCCACTGTAGGTTGCTCAAATATAAGGGGAATTGAAAATGCAGTACGCGTCCTCGTCAGCGCTTCCTGTCGCCCAGGTTCCGTGGCAGCCAACAAAAAGATATGGATCGCGGTAGGTCGTCTGGTGAAGGTTTGGCCTGACAGCCCACGAACAGCGCTCGAATGTGCAATGCGCGGGGATAAACAGGCAATAATGACCTGTGCTTTTGAGATATCCTTTCTGGGCAAGGAAGCTCAAGGAAGCATTTCAAATCTGGTGGACCCTTCTATGTGCTCATAGGGTCTATACACGCATAGGGTCTTGTAGACCCTCTGCGTGAGTCTATATCAGCAAAATGCTTCGTTTGCCCGAGAACCTGCGAAATTGAAGGCCCATTCCAAAGCCACGCCCTTACAACCGTGCCTTTGTCAGCACCTGCAGATGATCGCGAGATGGAGTATAGTATTGGCGACTCCAACGAAATCGACGGCACCTAGCGGTAAGAACAGAAAGCCGTGGCAGCAGGCTCGCTCGCTAGCCGTTCGCGTACTCGGTTACAGGTATGTGTGATTAGAATTCTAATTTGGCAAGACCAAATGTTCTGGTCCTTATGGCCCCACTCTGTAGATACAGAGCCCGAAAAAAGTGAAGGCCTATCCACAAGGTAGAATTCAACTACGTTTTCTCCAGATTACATGTTGATACGTCCGCGAGTCACCAGGACATTAATCTTTCGCATGTCGCGAAATTGGTTGCCATGCCTGAAGCATGCATGTCCCGGTGTCTCGCGATCGCAGCTCGACGGAAGCTCTCGTAACGTTCATTGAAGATACGTTTATGGATTCGTTACGACCATCACTCTTGCACGAGGAAGTCAAGCAGTTAAATGCTACTGTGCGGATGAGCGTTTAGCGTAAATGCGAAGTCACCCCTTGGCACGTTTCACTCATACAGTGGTGGAACAAAAATGTTTACTGCAAAAGCTGAGTTTACAAAAGTCTGACATCACAAGTCCTTCATTATCGCTGAACCAATCGTAAACAGAAAAGCCCCGCTGACTTGCGCTTTTGACGCTATTTGATTCGTCCCATTAGCTTGTAGCGTATGCTGCGTCTGGAGTTATTGAAACGAAGTATAGGTCTCCGGTTCACGTGCACCTGAATGTCCCAACCCCATAGAACGGCAGCTCGATCAAGAACTGGAACATTGGAGGGACCGGCAGACCATAAATGTTCTCGCACTTCTCTAGGAGCAGGGATTTCAGGAAGCTCGCCATCGTGGCTGGTAAAGCAGCAGTGCGCGATAGATTCGCGGTTGTTCAACACCTCCATTTTCGCAGCAGTGCGCAATAAATTCGCGGTTTCTGAAGTGACGCCGTGGTACTGGAAGGCTCTCGTCTTTGCTGTCGCGCAGGAGTTCGCAGGTTCTGAGGACAAACATCTACGAACTCGGTGAACGATGTGTCAGCCGCCATGACACCCAAAAAACCGACTTAAGTTTTGAGGAAAATCTCGATGTAGCTCCGACGCTACCTTGGGATTTCGGAGAAGATTGTAGAGTATTTCCTCAGTCAAGTGGAGTTTCGAGTCGAGTTCGAACAATGAAGTGCTAAAGCTGCCTCGGGTGCAGTCATAGATTCCACTATACTCACTGAACCTGGCAGTTCGACGACGGAGCCATAGAGTGCCCGGTCGCAGATTTGGAGTCGCAAGGATCTGGTAGCACAGAGCATTTCTCGGGGAGTCTGGTATTCAGCGCACAGCTTTTGCAGCGGCGAGGACCCGAAACATGGTTTTCAAACCCGACGAGAAAAGAAGCGGTAGCCCGAGGAACGCAAGAAGGACGAGCGGACATTCCATCGCTCGGGACAAGTGTGGGGAAAACAAATGCCCAACTCCGCTCCCCCTTGGGCTTGGGGGGAGCATGAGTTGCGCATCTGTTTTCCCCAAGCCGCTATTCGCCGAGATCGATCACATGCGGAGCAAAGCATCCAGCGCCGTGCAGGAAAGCCACTGCTATCGACTTTGCACGCGCCCCGGCGAATGTTCCCCTGCTTCCGCCTCCTTCTCCTGGGGGGGGGGGGGGGGGGGGGTTGTGTGTATGTTTATACAGCCTAGAACTTGGTCTGCCTCCAAGAGCGACGAGTCTCCCAGCTGTAGATGAGCAATTTAGCCAGTGCAGTACAACTCCTTTTCCTCCTTTTCTCTGTTCCATGCGGGGCGGCGCGCGCGGCGCCGCTATTTGTCGAATTCAGTCACGTGACGAGCAAAGCATCCAGGGCCGTGCAGGGAAGAAGGCGCTACGGCCACCCACCGAGGCTGAATGCGCAGCTCTGCTACCGTAGGTAGCAATAGTCCTTTCCGCTTACTCTCGCCCCCGACCGCCAAGAAGGCATATCCGGTATGGGCGACTATAAAATATTAAAACGTTTCAACCTGCAAATAGTAAAAAAATAAAGGGGAGACAAAACGAGAATGGGTGACGGTTACGCTTATCTCCTAAATGTATTCTATTGGCGTCACGACGGCAAAACAATGTTTTCGCCCGTACTGGAAGTGACGATATTTTAAGATGGCGGCGCCCTTGTGAAAAGGTCTATGTACAGGAACTTGATGGGAACCTGGTATTCAGCACTCAGCCTTTGCAGCGACGAGGACCCGAAACATGGTTTTGAAACCCGACGAGAGAAGAAGCGGTGCGCGAGGAACGCGAGGAGACGAATGGACATTCCATCGCTCGGCAGAAGTGTGTTTCGGCGTCTCGCCGCAGCGGGGTGCCCGTTACATGACTTTCCACTAGGGACGCTCTAGTTAGAGTGCGAGCAACTGCAAATCCTGGAGAGCGTTTGCAATTTAATGGCGGCGCCTGAGGGAGAGGAGTGGGGAAAGTATTCGCGACTCCAGCGAACTATAGGGGGCGCGCTGGTCGAGGCAAAATGGCGGACGAGAGGAGGTCGTTTTCGTCGTTCTGAACACGCGGACCACCATAAATGTCTTGCACTGCGGCGTAAAATCGGTGTTATATATGAAAGCAAAGCGATTTTTTTCGAATGGCAGAAACCTTCTTCATAGTCAGTGCTTAGGAATGACACGGCGGAAGAGATAAAAATAATATCACTGGGAACGATGTTTGTTTCAATGCTGCCTATACGAGAACCAACGCCAGCGATAGCATGACGACACGAGTCGAAACGACCTCCTCTCTGAGCTTCTGGGCGTCGACGCTGCGCGGCGTCGATTTCGCTGGAGTCGCGAATATGCGCCACCCTTGCCTTCACGAGAGCAGACTCCCGCTCTGTTGCCCCATGTGCCTTTCCTCCTGTTGCCTCCCACTGCAAGCAACGAACGCCTTGGCGTAGCCTTTCTCGCTTCCTTCTCGCTCCGGGAATTGCAAACGTCGAGAGGAGAAATTAGAGTTGCCAGACATGCAGCAACGTCCAAGATGGTGGAATTTGCTATTTTTCGCGTTAAACAAACACTTAACCTATCGGAACAAAACTGGTAGCTATTGGCCTCGAGATCGACCCAAGTGGCGCTACTGTCGCGCTATCATCATCATCAACATCAAAGCGGGTATAGGAGCATGGCCGCCCCATAGTCTCTCCACGTTTGCATGCGAGACGGTGTAGATTTTTCCGTTTACTTTGTCGCACAGCATCGGTGGGAAGACAATTTTAGCGGAAAAGGGTGCGGTACTGTTCGGTGCTTCAGTGAAGATCGAATCGTGTTACCAGCGTACGGCCAAAATTTAAATAATCAACGTGTGGATGCGTCGTCTGCTCTAAGTAGGCGTTGGGAAGCATGGATCAGCACGACGGATGCCTGTCTCCGGGTTAACTGCACTATTTATGTTAATTGTTTTTAATATATGAATAGATGTATCGGTTCAACAGCACGGGAATTCAACTAAACAATGAATTCCAACCCGGATAACATAGCACTGATACTCGTGGGCTGTAAAATCTCAGGTACTATGATTTTTTTTTCCAACTTTAGCTTTTGCAGTAAACTCAACATTTAGCATGAAGAGAAGCTACAGCGGTATTGGAGATTTCCGTGCTTTCGAGTTCCGGTGCCCCCAGCCAATGTTTCCCTTTACTTTTCCAGGGTGTGGGTAAGTTTTTCGGAGTCGGAACAATTCTACTACGTTGCGATGAGGAGAGAGTGCCCCTTCTAGTTACGATTCGGAAACTGTTCGTTGGCAGAACAGCTGAAACAAGTGAAAGCAAACTATTCTAATATATCTGCCGCGAGTGGAACAAACGAGTGTAACCAAGCAACGCAGTAGCGTGCATGTTGTTAGATGCTTTTCTCTGTAGTACCCGCTTAAATTTTTTCGGTGAGGACCGCGGATGTCAAGAGGCTAATATTATCAATTTCTGGCTAAATAATCTTCTATTCAAACATAATAGACTCTGCAACTCCAACAAACAACCCGCACCACGATACAGATAGCATCGGCCGCCGCGACACTCTCTTACTGATGAGGGATAGGGACACTCACCCGTGGCTTTCCAATCACCCTCCGCTTTCAGATAACGCATATCGGGATTGGGCAGTTGATCGATTAACCTTCAGATTATTCGAGTGACGCTTTAATTGCGGTATTTCTTTTTTGCCGTTCAATCGGAGTCTTGGACTGGAGAAAGTCAGGAAAAAGTAAAAAAAATGCCTGCTTCAATATTTCTGACGTATTTCTTTCTTTTAGGACACAGGCTTTCACGGTAAACCACTTCAGCATGCTTGTGGTTATCACCGAGCGTGATTATACTGTTTAAATAAAAACTTAAAAATTACCTCAATTCAAAAGGCTTCCCGTGTTTGTACTTCTGTAGGCGTGACAACGTGAAGTTTAAAATGGGCATGCAATATGCCATTTATGACATAGTAAAATAGTTTTAAAAAATGTATAGTTTTAAAGTCTTTCATGCCATACGGCCGGTAAAAAATCGACTAACGGATGTATCTACTGATTAGTTTATTAAAGGGTGGCGATCAGTCGGGTTAATTTTTAATCAAACCACAGCTCAATCAACATTCAATGTTTTATGAAAGCTATGGTTTGTGCGAGATAACAAAAATATGTGGGGCCAGCGAAAGGGACCGAACCACACCACAAATACTATGGAAGCTTCCGACTTAATAATAATCGCTTTGCTGAATTTCCACGCATGTGAAGCGATACAACACAACCCTTAGTAGGAAGAAACAACCACAAAAACAACAAGCGTTAAATGAGGAGGGCTCAGCTCAGCCGGAAGCGGGCTTGAGTCGTCGAGATCCATGTTTCCGAACGTGCGCCCGTAGCAGACGACGCACGGTGGTGTCCCCGCTTTCGCATGTTTCCAATTTCGGCCGCATAGTGGCGACACGGTTCGATCTCGAGGCGAAAAGAAAAGTAATCATTTATACCTCGCGTAAGTTATTCAAGCGCATTAATGGCTCTTATGACCTGAGTTAGGAAATAAAAGAACCCTTTGCCCCGTAGACTCCCAACAAAATTTAGCAATTACATGGCGTCCATATCCCGTGATCCCCGATCTAGCAGTTGCGCCCACCTAACTAGAGCCTCCCTATACTCTTCGCTCATCCGTTGTCTGCCGCTCTCTTTTTTCACTTTGGCGGCCGCGTCTCGTGGCAATCTGCCAGGCTTTGTAAGTATAGAGGAGGCTATGGTGGAGTGGATGTTTCGAGTCGAGTAGCGTTTAACTTTTTATCTAGTGTTTACGCCAATGATTAGCTTACGTCTGCTAGCGTAGCAGTATGTCTGCCACGCATGTGCTTTTGGGGAAAATACCCTTTCTTTTGCTTTTTTGTTTTGTTTTTTGGGCGTAAGCGTTTTTTACCGGAGTTGCGTAAGTGTAGGTGCGTGTTTACGTTTGTCGTATTGCTTCTAGAGAGAAATATCGAGAGAGAAAACAACTTGAAAACTGCGCAGTAGAGAACAGGAGGCAGAGAGAAACAACAGGGATGGAGGAGGAAAATGAGGAGACGCCGGCTGCTCGAAAAGCGTTGGTGATGACCTCTCTCCCTCCGCCGCATAGGTGCACATCTATTCACGCTGCACAGACCTATGAACAAATGAGCGCCAAGAGTGTAGTCAAGCTCACGCTTAAAACCACTCTCGCACATCATAATCTCCTTTTTTCAATCCAGCTAGACTCTGAAACGAAGTTGAGGTATAGATTGAACGCCAGAAAATTGGGGACTTCCTGCAACGACAAACTCCATTTGCTGATTTCAGATAACAATGAGGTATCACTATCAGTGGTATTATTCCACACATTACTGATTAATTGTAGATATTTCTTTGATACTGTTGACGTATAAACCGCTACCCCAGATGGAGCTTCTTGGCACTCCAGCTCTAAACTTTTCGGTATGGGGCCATTGAACAACGTTGGGTATGAATTTTACTAACCACGCGTATCGTGCAATGGGACGCAAAAGAACTATCCCGTGACGACCAGGAGTCAGAAACAAGATTATTGCTATGAACTTTAAACATAATATAACGATTTTCTTCATTCTGTCCTTCCGGGGGGTTTGCTGATTTTTTTGTGATACGTTTGGCATCATATTAGGAATATAATGTACAAGCCAATGTAAGATTCTGAGCTTCTGATTTACCAACGTATTTCAGACACGTAACGGCCCGCTCTTCTGAAAGTGGCAGACGATGCAAGCTCACGCCACTCGATGTTAAAGGGACACTACAATGAAAAGAAAAAAAAGTTTTTTTTTAAGTGCATAGATGGGACACGTGTTCTTTTTTGTAATTTTTGCATAAGAGAAAAAAATGAAAGCCGTTTAAAACTCTGTGTAACGCCGAATTAGAGCGCAGCTCTTGAGGAGGAGGAGGGAAGGGTACTGAGGGAAGGTATACCCCTCCTCCGTCCTCCTCATCCTGTCTGCTATTCCTCCGTCCGAGCGGCGTCGCCGTCGCCTCATGAAGGTCACGTGACCTCACGGGGGTCACGTGACCCCTGTGAGGTAACGTGACAATGACGTCATCATAACGTCACCAGTGACGTCACGTGTGACGTCATCGTCATCGTTGCTGATGACGTCATCAGTGACGTCACTGATGTCATCTGCGACGATGAGGATGCGGATGCCGATGACGTCATCAGTGACGTCAGTGATGACGTCATCAGTGACGATGACGATGCGGATGCAGATGACGTCATCACTGACGTCACTGATGACGTCATCTGCGGTGATGACGTTGTGGATACGGATGCCGATGACGTCACCAGTGACATCACCAGTGACGTCACGCGTCCCATAATGCACCGCGCGGGCGCCTAAGAGCTGCGCTCTGAAAAGACTTCGCGCGATATTTACGCCGTTATAGGCAATTTAGTTGGAGGTCAAGGCCTTCATAAGCCCCGCCCACAAATCAGTTGCCCACTCATAACTACTGGATTGTCTTGGTTGCTCGGCCGAACACGCTAACAATCCCGGTGTCTCCCCTTTCCCAATAAGACTGCTGACTGGGCGAGTCGGTATAGTTCATGTCGAATAACGTACAGCGCACAACAGAGAAACACTCGCAAACTCAGACACACCGAAAAAATATACACTCACTCGGCGCTGTACGTTATTCCCCTTCCCGATATCTGGCGCATCTAGTTTGACGTCTCACAACGCCTGCTAGTTTTGCGAGCCGACGCGCGGCAGCCTCCGGCATTGTCTGCTATTTCACCAGCGTCTATCGTCGTCTGTCATGCCCGAAGGACGCGGACACGAACGCTGCCCGTCGGCGTCTGTTTTCGCCTTCGTCCGTCTGCTATTCCGGCCCCCTCTTAAAACTTTTACAACACTCGCAAGACTCCTCACTGAAAGCGGCGTTCTAGCTTTCCATCATGCACGAGCACCGGTCCAATACAAGCGTCTGTCCGCTCCTGTCGATGTACGGTAAAAAAAAAAAAGCGACCGAGTGGACTAAAAAAAAAGCAAAAAAAATAAACATGCTCTCATTTCAGCTTTTATGTTTGTTATTTTTCTTTTTCATGGCATCTGCGAGCAAGGTGAGAGAGCTTCATGACGCTCAATTAAAATGTGACCTAAAATTCTTTGCTTTGACTGGCCAGGTGCATTGCAAAACTTGAGAGCTACTTGCCTGTCGAAGCGAAATGACGGAAACATACCTCTACTAGCTTGATGCGAGCCGAACGACCGATTGCCTCCAGCCAATGTGGAGTGCTAGCTCGTTTGCTTCTTGCACAGGGGATGCGATGATGCCAGAACGCCGAGCTCTCATTGGCTGATTGAACAAATATAGTGGGTAGACCTCAAGGCATCTAGCATTGGGGTCTACCCACTATCCTTTCAATCAAAGCCAATCAGAGCTCGGCGTCGTTCTGACGTCACCGGAACTCCCTCGCAAAAAGCAGACGACTTCCGCTCCGCAGTGGCTCGCAAATTCTTACCTGTGGAAGTGTCGTCTCGCTATTGAAGCCACGGTCGCAATCACGGCGATTGCACAATTCACACTGCATCAGGGCCGCTTTTGTGGGAACAAACATCTCTATTCAGCGTCAACACGCGCAAAGAAAGAAATCAAGCCAGATCGATCAAAATACAGCGTCGGTGAAATGAATTGAACGCAAGTTAAACTCACCGCATAAATCGGTTGTTAACTTACCGCGCTGGGAGAGGTGCTCCAAGCTCGTGCATTTTTTATTTGAGAGTATGAATACATGAAACTTTCGGAGTCAAACGAAAGAAAATAAAAACTGTTTTTGTCCATGAAAAAATTATCGCCAAGCTTTTTATCTCAAAATCATCAGAAAATCGTTGTGGACTATTCTGGCGTTTACTGCAATTAGAAAAGGTGTGAAATGAAAAGAAAATAGAAATGGCTTGCCGATTCTTCACTTCATTTGGCCCGAATAAGCACCACAGCAACACATAATATTTTTAGTGTAGATGCCAATAGGCCCTTTCCGGAATTCAGTTTGGCCACTTTGATCACTATGATCATCTGAAAAATGGCATATGTGCTATACTAATGACGACCTTCTGTTTACTAATGTAGGAAGAAGCTGAAGGTGCTGCTAAGCAGATAATTCGGAGGCCTATACATTCTAAACGTTAGCGCGACGTGAAGTAGGTATTGCATGCAGAGGCTGCGCAAGCGTTCATTTATAACTCGGGCCCACTGAATATGTTAGTAGCACACACCCGGCTTCAAAGCCCCTTGATGTATATAACTTTGTAAGGCGTCTTTGTGGGTTGGCCCTCCGTTCTGACTGCTTGCATTTTTTTCGCCATAGACAGTGAAAGAGATTGAAAATGAGCTATACAGTGAAGCGCACATTCTCGTTTTCTCTTGACTTGGGAAAGTGACGGTGTCCCGTAAGATACTGCAGAACACATGTTCATTACCGCCATTAGTATGGTAAAATTTAAACTGCCATTTGAGTGACCAGATGGCACTGAATTCGGAAAGGGTTTATTATAAAGAAAATATAGTTTATTTTTTTTCTTGATTTGCTCAGGTGAGCTTTACACATTTCCACACTGGTGCAGGAGGAGCAGGTAATTCGAACGAAGCTTATGTGGGACGCTAGTGCAGCTACGAAAACAAGCATCCGCACAGCGCTTCTGAAAGCGTGTATAGTTGCGAGAGTTGTTTGCTTCAAATTATGTCGGTTGGTGAGATTTTCGTCTAAACACCTCTGTGAACTCAAAACGACGCGCACTCATAGCAACTGACGAGCTCAGCGAGTTGCGCTCGTTCAGCACTCCGCAGATGCCGGCAGCCATGTGTGTTATCGTTTGAAACCGAAGCGGCAAGGTAACCTCGGGATATTTTTAAAAAGAATAATGAGTCTATCTAGATTATCTGCTTGTCAAACATAGAAATAATATATTAAAATACTATTACGACACGGAGATACAAATTTACAACCACCCTTTTGCACGTCAATCATCTTTAAAGCCAATGAGAGATGTAAGCACCTTGTAAGCACGGGGTTGCGACCTCTACATTCTGCACCTATATTGCGCCTAGCAACTTAAATATTCCTCGAAGAATTAATTTTTTTTTGTTGTTGCAATGTTTTTTTTAAGACACGATTGCTCATGACTAAAGCAAAGCGGCTAAAATGCAGAGATGCGAAGAGACGCACAGTGACGCCGACCCGACTACTATAAAGTTACAAAGTATATGAAAGGTGCGCATGCGTTTACGAGCGCGCGTCACTGGTCGGCTTGCCTTCGGTAACATTCGGGTTCACGTTCGTGGTCAAGGAAGTGCAATGACTGAAATCGCGAATCTCTAACAATGTCCGGTACGCAGTACGTGCTCCGCGAGCATTGGCAAACAGGGCACGTAAATGTGATGAACACTGGCGGCACGAACCGGCAACACAGCGCCTGACAGCTTGATTTAACTACGAGCTCAAGTGGTTAACGCTGCTCAACATTCTCCGACAAACGCTCGTCTATTAACGTCAGTGATTTGGTCTAAGCAGCATTGAGCAAAACCGAGGAAAATGTTGCGTGGTCCTTTTTAGCCGCGTGCTTTCACGAAAGCCCCGTGGAAACGTATTAAATACGAACGCTCTAATAGACATTTCAAATAAAAAGGGCCTTCGAAATGCTGAAAGAATTTTTTATTGCCTTCACTCGCAACGAATTTTCGCGCGAGAACGGCTGTAACTGAGCGTTCTCGCTTAGAACGATGGGTCTTCGAATAATACATTTAAAAAAGCAGTTCCCGTTCGCCAAACTTAATTTCGGACGAGGCTGACTTATTATGGAAGCGCGGTCGCTGCCCTCACGAAGGAAGCTCAATGCAAACATTTATTTCTAAAATATCTGTTGACAGATGAGACTGCTCTTTATTCCTTTTTAAACCAAAACTACGGATTTTCATTCTGGGTGCGCGTCCCACACACCATAACGTGAACTCAACAAAGTTACGCATTTGCTTCGGTTTATGGTTAGTCCTAACATGGAGTAGCTGCTTCGTTCGCATTAATAGTGAAGCCGGGATTAGACCTGCACCTGTCCCCTGTCGTATCAAAGGGGGGGGGAGGTGTTCCCGGTTCAGAATATTCCCCAAAACGTTTTGATTGCCCGCCCCTGCCCCCGCTATCCAATTGTCCCTTTTTGTTTCACGATGCTCGATGTTTCTTTCATGACTCGCGGCGTTATCAAGGCAAAAAATTGGATATTACGTTTTTCGGTCCATTCCGCTTGACAGAATAGGAATAAGCGCACAAGAAGGCATCCAAGTGCGTAAACATTATTTCGGCCATTATCCTCTCAAGTCGGAATAACAAACGAAAGTCTTCCATGTACAGAGAAACGCCAGAAATACTGTGGTTCCTGCACAGGGGGAGAACGCTTGAGCCTCTCAGTTTATCAAGCACTACTCTGTAAATTGGTTTTCTGCTGGTTTTCGCTTCATGGAGAGCACGGACACATTTGATGTATAATTTTTTCCAAACGAAGTGATGGCTATATTCAGAACCTCCTTTGTCAGCACTTCGGCTTCACAAGCT
Source organism: Ixodes ricinus (assembly GCA_037355805.1). Lineage (NCBI taxonomy): Eukaryota > Metazoa > Arthropoda > Arachnida > Ixodida > Ixodidae > Ixodes > Ixodes ricinus. The sequence continues at coordinate 36,327 of JAZHYW010050756.1, read as the reverse complement.
GCGACGTCCAAAGCTATCCAGTCGTTCACACTTGTTGTCAAGAGCAACACCTTTACACATAACTCTCATTTATTGTATGTCTGCGCTTTGGGCACTCATGCCTTAATGAGTATACGCTTAGCCATTGAAAGTATGGCGTTCTGTGTGCTCTTGCTTTTGGTTATGTAGGGATTACAGGGAGAATGTGAGGTGAAATTGTTTCCTAGGGTTTCATTCGTACACACTTCCTTTATCCCTTTTTACGTCGAACCACGCCACCAAAAGAAAACACCTCCTGAAAACAAATTCTGGCTACGCCACTGGTACCCGAGCTGGTAGTCATGAGCTGAGAAGCGAGTTCCTAACAGGAGTTGCCTATTTCCCGACTAAACAACAAAATAAAGTGATGAAAAATAACTACAGTGACAAAGTCCTGAGCGCAAGCGTGTCGGCCCAAATGCCATCCATTTGTCATCCAACTGGCAGGAAAGTGAAGGGTGGGAGGGAGGCGGGGGTGATTACATTCTAAATCTATTTCACCACTAACGGCAACAGCCGCTAACTATACCAAAACAAAATGTGACGTTCGTGTTTATACAACGTAAGGTCGGTCGGTTTGCTTTTATGAGTGCGGCGACACTGGTTTACGCTGTAAATGAGGAGTTTAGCCAGTCCAGTAAGTACCACTGCTGACCTGGGGTCTGTAACGTGCATCACACAGTAGTGATACACGGCCGCACGCCGGTACGATACTCATCCGGATCGAAACGGGCAGAGGAAACTTTAGTAAGCGGCGCTTTGCTGGTTTCATCGCCATTTCCTTGTGCCTCCGCCAGCGCCTCCGTGTCACTCAGTTTTGACCAAAGCCACACAAAATAGATTCGCGGACAAAACAGAAAACGTTAAACTTGAAAATATTCCTTCTCTAAGGTTAAGCGGTGAGAGATTCGCTCCTCGCTAATCCCCCATCCTGCCACTCGTGTGGGCTGCATGAGCGGCACCTGCGAACGCTCGTGTAGCAGCAGCAGCTGCCGGATCTATGTAAAGGCTGGTTCACAGGCTTGCGTTCGTTTCTTCCATAGCAACCAAAACGACGAACGATAGGGACACCGAGTGGCCGAGGCAACGTGACTCGTGGCTGCATCACGCAGCTGCATTTTTTTTGTCAGTGCTTATTATGTTGTGTGCAGCGAATCGTTGTCCCGGTGACTGTCGTTGCTTTCGTTTCCATTCTCTCTTTAAGGCAACCAACGTAACTGCCTGAACCAGATAGGTTAGTGGGAAGGGTTTAAACCTGGATTACACCTGTAATACCGTTAGGTGGTGCAGGTAGAAAGGAACAGTTTATTTTTTTTTTTAACTCTCACTTAGAAATTGAGTAATTGAGTGGGAAGGGTCAAAATAGCACGAGCGCAAAACTTGCAGTATGATGTAGCTGTCCGAATTCGGTACCATCTGCACATATTTTTGTCAAATGTTATGATTTTGGAGCAGCCACTCTCAAAAGAAAGAGTGGGTGAAATTGCACGGGCTGGAATGTAATTCTGGGCGCACGGCTGTTCTTTCGTTGTGTCATAGCCTCCGATATACTAGAAAGCCTGTCAAATCGCGAGAAAACGTGGCCGCTGTAAAGGGGAAAGGAGATCAGAGAAGACGGCGAGAGCAGGGACTCTCCCTAGCAGCGCCAAAAAAAAGCTCCAGTGGTAAAATCCGGAAACACGAACGCGCTCCTTTTTGTTTTCTTTTTGTTAGAAAGGAGGCCATTTTGCGTCGACTCTACCGTATTCCGCCCTCTCCCGTTTCACCACGCGCTGGTAGCCTCCTTTCCTTTTTACTCCGTTGTAGTTTGTTGATGTTTCGCGGAGAAGCCACCGCGCGTAATGTTGGCGCTGGCTGAAGGGTGTACCCCAGATGTCGCTCTGCGCTACCACATGGGTAACCGTTCGCCGCAGCTCCTCGCCTTTTTGGCGGCCGCGACGGTTCTGGTCGTGGAAATTGACAGGCTTTCAGAATAAATGAAACTATAATTGTGTGCGTCCTTTAAAAAAAAACAAAAAAAACTCTTGTAGCCATTGCAAACTTAAGAAACTCAGGGCGTTGAAAATCCTGACATCTTATTATCGCTCCTTAGGCAATGAGATTGCAGCGAAAAGTTCGAACCTTAAAAGCCGCACCCACAGTTTCTTTAAAATGTCAGCGACTGCAGTAAAAAAACAAGGTAAGAGACGCGAGCTACGATTTACGTAATATTGACATAATTGTTTAGAGAAGTCGTTAGTGGTTGCAATGCAAACTCTCAAAGGACGGGGTCTAGAAAAACAAACACACAGAACACCTTGCCCCCGAAGTCTTTTTAGTAATCCTCCCATTCGTGGGGATTTTTTTCTTTATTTTTTTTTATCCGTAACTTAAACATAATAAATGGTCTGAAAATGAAGGGACGTCCCTTACGCCGTCCGTTAGAAAATATTGCGAAGATAGACAAGAGGGGGGGGGGGGGTAATAGGCGGTGAAACAAATCACTAACGAAAATTCCGAAAACGATCACCGTGTATGTGGTTCTCGGCACCGTTAGTAACGGGCCAGAGCACTTCGATCTGCAAATGCAAATTGCGATTTACCAATTAGGTTAATGCAATCGTATTAAATACATCCCGAGTAAAAAAAGAAAACAAATCATGAAGCAAAACGACATGCGATTAGAAAAGGAAAGACCGTATGAGGGCGCGTACGAAAAACATTTGGTAAGGCACGTTTAATCGAGAAATAAAAAAATGGCAACAGCGCCGGAAGGTACCCGGAAACACGACGATGATGCGATGGATGCATCTATTGTTTCACAAAAAACCTTACTGAAAAAGAAAAAAAAAGTAAAAAGGTTTTACTTGTTTGTTTGTTTGTTTTTCTCTCGATTTTCGGAGGACGATTGATTTTGCCTCCGGCGATGCAGCTCCCCTCCCGAGTCGCGTCTCTGTTCGTTCTAAATCATTCAGTTACGACACAGCCCATTTGTTCCTAAACGAAAGTGCACCGTCAGGCCATGGGCGCAAGAGGCATGATCACTCATCACTTCGGTAGTGATATTATAGTAATCGCGGGTGCCGTCACCAGCAGATCACTCTACCCACTATCCTCTTCTGCAACCGACTACATCGTTTTAATCACCAAAACAAAATAGAACGAAACAAAAAACGCGAGAAGCGAAAGAGACTTTAGTGCAGCGACGCGGAAATACCGTCGCCGTTTATGAGTTCGGGCCACCGCCTAGAAGACTCACCTCGATACTGGATTTACGCCCGGGGTCGGTGCATTGGCGTCTATATGTTGTAGTAGTTTTCACGCGGATTTGCGCGTAAGCCGCACGAAATGACGGCGCACGCCCCCGTTAAAAACGCCATTCCCGAAAGCAGGTATCTTCCGCGGGCCCAGGATCGCACACCGCCCAGGTATACGCTGAACAAGCATCCGTGAGCAAGGAAGAGCCGCAACGATCTTTTCCCGATGCTTCCCGAAGAGCGCCGAGATTTGTGTTTGTGTATCTTCCAAGCTGTAAATATTGCAAGGCGATCGTCGAGCTAGCGTAATTTGTTTACTTTGTGCGTCAAAGTTTTTTTTTTTTTTTTTTTTGCAGGAAGAGTTTTTAAAAGCAACTGGAATAACGTTGGCAGACTATTCAACTGCACGTGCTACGTTAACATTTGGAGACGATGAGGCAACCTCATCACTCCACTTTCTACCGATTAATTGGCTAAAATATATACGAGCGATACACGCATGAACAATGACTCGGTAAGTTAATCGACTAATTTCACGGGGAGAAGCGAGCCACCGCCACACAACCCCTTCTATATAGCCCACCGCGTACTCCGAGAAGCAGAACTGTATACTGAGTGGATATGGGTATGGGCATCACCGAGGGTTCGACCACACAGATTTCAAGGGGCACGTACCGAAATACCACAAGGACCAATAATGACACTTTGAAGTGTTGAACAAAACTAGCTTGAGGTAACCCAAAAGTATTCACCGCGAATTGTGTTGCGAGTCGATCTATATATGGGCAGCGGCGCGTCCGGTGTCTCCGCTGTGGAAGAGACATTTTGCCATTGCAGCACCGTGGCAAGTGTGGTGTCTTTAACGCGTGTCTTGCAGTAGTCATTGCTTTGTTGGGTCCGACAGGTGGTGAGAGTGCCGCCCATAATAAAAACAAACAAAGGCATTGCAGCGACGTGGAATCCGATTGCGGTGGTGGCTATTCCTGGTTTAAATATTTTAATGTTCGCGTTCCCTGGCCCAGCCTACAAGCACCGCTAAATGCAAAGGAAACTGCCGTGCCGAAGCCATGTGTTTAAGCCTGAGTCCACTCCCCCCCCCCTTTTCATTCCTAACAAGTGTTTTCTCCCTTGACGAAATGCGCTATACTAAAGTTATACTAATTGTGCCCTTGAAACAAAAAAAAAACAATTATATTTCGAGATTGCTAGTAATTTACTACAAATATATTCTGAGCCTTTCCACTTAATATCACTGGATCTGGGAAAGTAGCATATCATTGCCTTCCCACTTGCTAGCCGGACACAAACAAATACCATTAACACACAGACGAGAAAACCTTTCAAGGTGATTAGTTCATCGCTGTTGGTTGCCATGGTGATCGCCATTTTGGACCCTTTCAAAGCTTCGAAGCTTCGAAAGGGTCGTCAAACCCAGTCGTATACCAAGATCGCTATGGAGCATCATCGTACGGAAAGCGTTCCTCGCCGAAAATTATTTTTCAATGCCCCCAAAGCATTGACGCCGCGTGTGATGCCGTACATCTTCGTACCGCCATCACACGCAACGTCAGTGCTTGGAGGCATTTAGAAATAATTTTACTGTCTTGAAACACGCAAGAAGAGCAACATAATTGTAGGAGATCTGGGGAAATAAGCGTGAGTGATAAGTTTATTGCATGCACAGTGCCAAAGACGCTCATATTGGCCGAGGAACGTTTTCAGTACGATGATGCTCCATAGCGAACTTGGTGCGACTGGTTTTGACGACCCTTTCGAAGCTTCGAAGCTTTGAAAGGATCCAAAATGGCGATCACCATGGCGACCGACAGCGAGGATATAATCACTTTGAGAGGTTTTCTCGTCTGTTTGTTGGTATTCGTTTGTGTCCGGCTAGCAAGTGGAAAGGCAATGGCGCTACTTTCCCAGATTTAGTGACTTTAGTACACTTTAGCGGCAAGAATGGGGCGCTGAGAGTAGCAGAGTCAATGTACAAAGCCCGACATTTAGCAAACAAATAACAAAACAATAATCACCGGTTTTTCCTGTTGTCCCATAGAATTGGAACATCATCAAAACTACTAGCGTCGTGTAAAGTGCGTCTCAGTGCTCTGTTCTAAGTAAAGTGCGAAAAAGCGCCGAGGTGTTCCCGCCGCCCTTGTGCAAAAAGCAATACACTAAACGTATACTAACAGCGTACATTTCTGAAACAAGAGAGTGCACTAAACCTATATTAGAAATGTACTTCAGGTGTTGAAAGTGTATTGCAATATACTCATTCGAGGCTTTTTTTTTGTATTGTTCTTAATAAAAATGCACAGTTTGTTAGCAGATATTGGCGACATCTGTGAAATCGACGGCACCTAGTGTCAAGAACAGAAAGCTGTCTCGGCAGGATTGCTCGCCAGCTTTCTTGAGCTAAGAAAATTTTCACAGCACCTGCCGGTCTAAAGACGAAGCCGTATACAAGTAGGTTTAGAAAACACGTGATGAAAATTGCCAATATTGCTTCTCATACACGCCTACCTACTTTCGGAGGAGGCCCGCGCGTTAACTTGCCCGCGAATTTCGCAGGAGTCAATTATTACAATTTACGAATCAGACCACCCAATCATGAAAGCAAACATAAAATTCGCACTCAAAACGGCGAGCTGCGGAAATTGGCTTTGAATGACGTTGGCGTGCTCAGCATTCCAGCTCGACACGTTTCTCTGCTGCAGACGACTCGCAATGCGTCTGTTTTGCTCCACATGTTGACGAGCTCGGGTGTGTTATCGCACTAGGCCAAATGTGCGTAATTTCTCAGATGATGCTTTTGGTTTCCAAATTTCGCAAATGAGAAAACACATCTTTCGTGCAGCCTACTTATCACTTGCTAAGGTTTGTTCTTAAATGCAGCGATATTCCACCCGGGTGAAATATAGTGTCATTCGTTGCATTGCAGCCTTGTGGACGCAAAATTTAGTTGGCCATGATATATGAAAAAGAGGTAATTAAGCTACCTAATATAAATTGTGTATGGGTATAGTCCTTTACACGTATATTTGGTACCATGCGCACACACTGGCCTTATATTTTCTGCGGCTTCTAAATATATATGCATATAAATTTCACAATATTTGGAAGCCTACACCAAGGTCAACGTTGATTCAACTGAGAAAACGAAATAGCAAACAGAGAGGCAATTTAGGCGGCTTTTGGAGAGCTGCTAAAAGCTTGAAAGGCCGTAATAATAAAAATAATCCAATTTCCCGGTTCACCTCATTACAAGATCCGATGTTCTGGCCAAGAACTACACGAATACAAAATTGGTTCGTAAAGTGAGTAGACTTTGCTCAGACATTCCGTCGCGAAACGCCGTTGCCGAACGAGGCACTCCACTTGAGCTCAGTAAAATATTTAACGTGTCTGTTCACCCGCGCATCACTTTCTCGCGTGTACGGCCTATACTAACATTGCGCTGAACCAAACTACATTACGCGTGGTACGATATGTTACGCAACTTTAGCTGTGCTCGCTCAAGCGAGGAAATATTTGAGGACAGTTCGTTCCATCTCGCAGCAGTAACCGAGTTCAAATATTTGTTCACTGTAGGGTATCTTTAGCGAAAAAAGAAAAGAAAAGAAGGGAAACGTATTGAGAGGTTTTGAAATATTTCTGAGAGGACGATACCAAACGTTACAAATGAGATTTGTTAGCAAACGCGGCATGCGAGTACGGAAGCCCAAAGTAGACGCACGTGCCTCGATCGAAAGGCCGGATATCCACTTCCCGATGCTTTATCGACGTGGAGCGAGGGGATTTGCCAAGAGGAGAGCTTATGGTTTGAATATCTTCGGAAGGCGGTATTTCTCCATAACGAGGGCTGATGCGACTCGCATGCATCTGCCCCTATTGTTCGCAAAACCGCAGGCATATCGCCCGCTCCTCAAAACGCCGCTAATGTGGGCGCGCGGCGAACCCCTTGTTTCGCAGAAATAAAGTCTTGCCTCCATCAAATCATCCTCTTTTATGCTCCCTAATGTGTATTTGTATGTAAGGGGAAGAACAAATACATCAGCATATTCCCGCCGCTTACGGATAGCCATGGCGCGCCCGCTAACAAGCGTACGAGTTGAGGCGTTCTGCCTTTCGATCGAAGTGCGCCTCCGAAACTTAGGTTCGCCGGTCTACCTGACGCGACAATAACAAACGCGCGCTTTGGCTCAAAAACGGTCTCGTCGGATGGATTATTTCAGTGAAAATTTGTGTCAAATTAGAAGTTCGGGACGAACCTACAGATTGCTGGAAAACAAAATGGGAAAACCCATAATTTAGTTTCTTAGACGAGCAAGAAAAAAACGAACAGCACGACACGACGTCGTGTGATGTCTTGCCCCCCCCCCCACCCCCCCTTTGCCCCTCAACCTTTTTTATATTAGATTTACACTATGCCGTTTCCAAAGGAGGTCGCTCACGTTTCCTTTTTCTGATGAAAACATCCTCCAGTCCAGACACTCAAAGACATTCATAATCTATATGTGGCCAATGGCTAACAACATATCATATATTCATAAAGATGCATGTCCACCAAAAGCGGCATGAAAATAGTATGAAAGCAGTCTCCCTTTCCTTTAACTGAGAGGTAAAGTGTTAATCTGCATTCATTTTTTATATTTAAATGACAGCATTGAAAGGTACAGCGGGAATATAAACAAACTATGTGAGATATTTTATTCTGCATCTACATAGCGATATCACATTCACTACTTTAAAACATGCAACACGAATGGCAGACGCCATCCTTTCGTATGCAAACATAATTTAATAACTCAAAAAGATGAGCACTCGATTTTTTTTTTTTCAAACCTTCCTTTTGCGGATTTGGAATGAAATAGAACGAGCTACCTGGATAATTTTGATCCCTCCAGAGCCGTTGTTTAGAAGCACTAGGTCAGCGAAAAGCGAGCCGGCTGAATTCCTATAAGGGGAAAGGGGGGGGGGATCTTACGTCGTACACCAAGATCCCAGACGCTATTTCGAATTTCCTCTATAGCTGTAGCTCTCGTCGCTTTGCCCTGTCGTCCACATGACTGCCGCGTCTCTCCTATCACCAGTGACACCGCCGAAACCCCGGCAAAACCGAGGCCTCCGCGCAAATAGCCGTTTGCTTTTCCATACAAGCGATAATTTCGGTAATTACCAACCCCTGCTTTCTTTCTTTTTTTTTTTTCTTTTTTTTTTTTTTGGGGGGGGGGGGGGGCTTCTTACTGCCGCGTGATGTAAGATACGCTGACGATGACAGACGAGGTGTTCACCTCTTCCCGAACGACTGCCAACTTCCCCGCAGTGCCCCGTCCTTCTCGCGTGAGCTGAGGCAACCCGAAGCTAAGCTTCGAGACAGGGTGCTCCTGCACGCTTCCCGACGTCCAAATCTCATTAGCACAACCTAGAGGCGCGATACTTTATCATAATTGCATACATCTAATTAGACCATCTCGCCTCATACGTGCGACCAAAGCCGCGCCCTATACTAAGAGTTTCCACGCTTAAACTCTGTTCCCCTCCCATTTTTCCAGTCGCTCGACCCTTCCCTCCATTCCGTAATCCCATATTCCCTAATATACGGCCGATAGAGTGCCCCAGACACCTGCGGGAGGAGCGCTCGCTCCTCGCGGCAGCCCCCGGGCGAACTTAAACCTTTATCGACGATGCCCGAAGTTTGCCTCGCGAGACAACGGCGCGTCGGAGAGCGGCCTTTCCTGTCGAGGCTGAGATGGCGAGAAAGTGTTTCCGGCGGATTAGCGTCTTTGCACACGCCACGCGAGCGGCGTGTTCCCCGGGGAGCTTCGGACGCGTCTCGCTTCGGGTCAAAAATTCAGGCCGACACCTGTTTGGGCTGTTTCTGCGCGTTGCATCCATCCGGGCAGCCCGCGGCGAGCGCGTGCAATCGAGAAACGCACTGAGGTTGCGGCGTCTGCGCCAGCCGAGATTAAGATGTAAGGCGTCACCTTGCTTTCCATTTTATTTGTCTTTCTGGAAGAGAGAGGAGACGGGGGAATGTGCATTAGTGGCCCGGGTAAATTGCAATTTCTCGGGCGGTTCGTGCAGCGCCGTCGTGACTTGAGCCCCCCCCCCCCCCCCCGAAAAGCCGATATTCGCGGAACAAAAGATACTTTCTCTTATTTATTTTTTTATTGAAAAGACGCGTTCCCACCGCGTCATGAGCGTGTCAAAGGAGCGACGCTAAACCAAAACTAAGTACCACGCGCACGGGTGCTGGGGAAACAGTCCGGTTAATTTTAGATTACCGCCTAAGGATAGCATAATCCCGCGAAGAAATGAGGGACGGCATATAAGTCCGTGCCTTTATGTGACATCCGCATTTCCGCTAGAGGTACGGCCGAAATTCGACGCGCTCGCATAAAGCGGCGACAATTTCCATAGCCTTCCCCGCTGCTTCCCGAATGAGATTGATCTCAATTAAGCGTTGCTGCCGAACTAGATGTTTGTGGCGTGAAATAAACATCCTGGGCGGCTGAGCAGCTGACGTTGTTGATCCGCAGGGAAGATTTAGAAAAAGAGAAAGAGAGACGACGAAAATAATCCCTGGAGAAGGGGAACACGAGCGGACAAAGGACAAACACAAATCTCCAAACACAGCTATAGGTGACTGGTGTGCGACCGAAAAAATCCGCCTGGTCCGGGCATCGAACCCGGGACCTCTCCATTACAGGTGGAGCGCTCTACCAATTGAGCTAACCAGGGGTTAGAAAAAAATAAAGAAAGAGAGACGTCGTCGTAACAAGAGCGTAGGAAACCCATGCGCGTCGTTGATGATACTCATGACGTCATTGTTGTTGTTGCGTTCACCATGATACGCTTGTCCAGTTTCCTTCTGGTGACGAGTCAGTCCGGTCACGGAGGAGGATCGAGTTAGTATCTTGGTGTCGTTAGTCCGCGCAACGAACAGCGATTGATTGCTTTAATCGGCGAGCCCGAGGAACCTGAATCAGGTCATCGGGCTCCTTGAACGGAAGCCGCCGGTATCTTGAACCTCTCACCCTTCTCCGCTGGCCATCGAAGGAGCTAATGGACCGACACATTAGACCGCGAAAGGAAACTCAGCTGTCTTCTCATGCGAAGTACTCAATCATATTTGTTTGTTTCTTGTTTAGAGTCCGCAGGAAGGACAATTTAAATATGTGTGAACCTGAGTCCCGATTCCGCGGAATGAAACACAATAGCTGCAGCATTAGGCTGAGAACCTCCCGCTGGACACGGAATTACGATATCAAGTGTGATTATTTGGGAGTTTTGTTGCTAACATTAGGACTCCAGCGTGAATGTGGTAAAACATATCGTGAAATTATGTTATTTTTCTTTTTGGCTATTTAGTGCTCATAATAAACATACTCCATAAATTATAAAACAAACAAAAAATTCTTTATTTTTTTTGTTGCATACGTTAGTTTTTTGTTTTCTTCGACGTTTCCCACGCAGATTTCGTTCTACCTTTCTGCATTTATCACTTGACCGCACGCTTGTTTGACTTGGTCTGCTGGCGCCGAAAGTTAGGGAGTCGCTATATTGGGAGGATTTGTTATCCGGAACCCAAAGTGAGGATACCTTCGTCAACTGTTGCAAGCAAGTACGAGATGCGTGCAGAAGGAAAAGAAATATACTGTAAAATCCCGAGAAATAGCCCACTTAAAATCGAGAGAAAATTGGGTGAAGATAAGGAGTGGGCTAACTTTCAATGTGCACTCAAGAAAAGTAAACAAAAAGAAATACTATTTTTATATTTCGTGTTTTTGTCAAACTCGTTATAGCGGCAAGGGGCAATGAAGCAAAGATGCCTATCTCCCAGTCGGCAATGCTCACTTAGATCCCGCCATAGCTAACTAGACGCATTTACGCCAAGGTTATGATTTATCCGAATAGTGGGATTACTAGGAGTGGGCTATCTTTCGGTGTTTAAAAGAAAAAAGCAAATCAAACCAAAAATAGGGATGGATTACCTTTCAGGGTTGGGACATTTCTCGGCATTTTACGGTAGTTGTTTTTATTACGATCAAAACAAGACGTGCTATGATGCCGAGCTTTTATACGATACGGTGAAAAGTAAATCATGAGCACGAGAGGAGCCCATGTATAACTGCAGCGCCCCTGAAGTGCTTCTCGTTGTGAATAAAGAAAACAAATCATTCGCGAATCATGGCGGCTTGGCGATAAATCTTTATTACGGTGTTTGTTTCTAGACTGCGCGCCAGCACTTTTGGTTTCTTTTACATACTCCATTACTCATCACCGAACTCACTGCAACAAATGTGAGGCGTGTTTATGTGTATGCGCATTACACGCGAGAACAAACAAACATTTTTGTTGTTTTAACCGAAAAGTAAAAGGTTGCTTCAGTTGCTTGACCATTTCCAAACAGACACGAAGAGCACTGACTTATTACACTGACGTATGCCGACTATAACGCACTCACTAAATGCATGAAACACACCACGACATGATGCTAACTCGACATGTTTGATTAAGCAACTCAGCCGACACGGTGACCTAAATATAGCCGTGGCGGTGAGCTTGGGTCATCGTGTCGTCATAGGATCGAAGGCTTTTGTCAAGCACCGCCAAAGATAGTGCGGCCCGTCGGCCAGAGTAAGTTCTCACGTTTGTTTGCCACAAATAAAGCACGTGATTGAAATGTGCAAATATGTGCCTTGTGGAAGTAACAATATTTCATCAACTAAACATTCGGTTAAGTCGATAAATCCACGCGGCATCGACAAGAAAGATCTGCGATTGCGCAGACTGCGGGAGCATGTATAGCAAACGAACTGCCCTTCCTAAAACTTCCTTTGTCGTGCGCGTCCATGTTGTCACTCGTGTAAAAGTGCATAATGATACAAAGAAACAAAACTTAAATTTTACCAAAACCTTTATAAATCATGGGGTCGCATACATTTTTAAACAGAACTTTATTCAAACGCCAGTTCCTTTCTGCTTCCGTGACACCAAGACAAAATGGGCGCGGTGAACGACGCACTAATATATGTATATAAAGCAAGCACTTCATAAAGCACGTAGAGCTAGCTGTCGTGATAGCGGAAGTACCTGGACGTCAACTCCACCCAAATGGTTGATCCGAGCGACTGCTGGAGACACTGCTTGACTTTCAGCGGGCTCGAGCGTTGCGCCCATCATTACACGAGACACTCGCGAAAGGTGCAGATCCAGGCGGGCATGTATTCCTGGCCACGCAATCTCCCCGACATCTGCAGGAGGTCCTTGTCCTCTCAGTTTAATTTGTTGTTTCTTACGCAGTGTTTAGGATGCTTCGATACATTAAGGGGCGGAGGAGATTCACTATCAGGCGCTGTTGTATATCTAGACACAAAAAAAAGTCGTCAGCTCGACCGAATACCACCCGCAAGTAGATAGTGTATATGAGACGTGACACTAGCAGAGCGCACTCTGGAAACGATCCCACCAGTCGATTGATTGATTTTCGGTTCAACGTCCGCAGTAGGGACACCGACCACAAAGGACCGCGCTCTTTCAGCGGAAGATGAAAGGATTCGCGGAAATGCAAACACGGTGCGTGAACATGCGAGGGAGTCCTGCGCGACCGCAGTCAGTCTCCCGGAACGAATTGATTGGTTCATTATAGAACCCGTTCCCGAAGATGGATGTCATCCTGCTCGACGCACCTCGCTGGACTTATGAGCGTCGCTTGCGTGCGCCTGTGTCTTGTGATGCTTGGCGCCCGCGACTCGGCGCGTGGGGCGCATGTCCATAACGTAGGACTGTGTTCGCGTGTGTTCAAGGCCGCGCACGACCGGTACTTGTCACTGTCAGTGAAGAAAGTTGCCGTGAGAAAGCAATGGTCCTTAGCATGTCAGCGTTCTGTATTTCTTCTTGGTATCAAAGCATCAGAAGAAACCAGTCGAAAAAAACAAGACTCGCGAAGGTGCATTCGAAGTTCTGACTGTATATATCTAGTGGGTCGGCCGGTGCATGGAGCTTGCTTAGCGGTGTGGACATGCATCTCAATTAAAAAATTTGCGGTTGAAAAAGGAAACAGCATAGGAGTCCTCGTAAAAAATTCTTACGAAAGAGATGACTTGGCAAGATACAGCTAACCATTCGTAATAAAAAAAAATGTATAACAAGAAACGTGATATGCGAGTTAGATTTTAAGGTACATCACGAAGTTGATATACGTATACCTTCATAAGAAGGGCGCCTTGGTCAAGTTCGGATGTCCTCTCTCTCTCTTCTGGGACTAAGTACGTTTGTTTTCTTCGTATTCGCAAATTGAGAAACGCCTGTCACACAGAAACACGCTAATCTCGTTTAGGTGCCATTTTGCATTCTTTGTAATATGGTAAATCTAGGCAAGCGCTAGGAAAACTTCTTAATCAATAACGTAATACAAAAAAAAATCTCTTCCTGCTTCCTACGCTTTTTCCCAGGATGTGACGTGCATTTAATTACTCACTCCACGCGAGTGTTTGCTCCAAACTTTGGGAACCGAATCAAACAAACGAACTCACCAGAGATCTCGGATTCCTTAAGGCGGCGGAAAAGTTCATTAGCCTATGTACACCTCGTCGACCTAAAGAAAATAAAACAATTCGAGACGACCTTACTTTAATCAGATCTCAAGTCTCCTGCGATCAATGAAGTATCGACTGGGAACTTGAGGTCAAATCTTTCCTTCTTTCTGGAGTATTTTTTGTAAAACTTTGCGAAGACACACACGGGCACATACATACACCAGTACACAAAACGAACACGCACTTCCACACGCACAGTGATGGATGGAGCTGTGTATACACGCACATTTCTCACACGTGCGCAGACATGACGGCTGTTTGGGCAACAAGCGCCGTTTGAAGCAGAAGGAAGTTTAAGAGTATTTTCTTTTTTCGTTCCCTGGAGTTAATGAGTGAAGCGTAAATGCCCCAAAATATTTATTTAAAAACGTTTGCAGTCACACAACATTCAATATAGGAAGCCGCGGCGACTGAGCGTCAATGAGACCGAATGCGATGGAACCCCGTAATGGGAAGTTCGCTTGGCCCTGCTATTGTCATCGGGTTCACCCAAACGGCAAGAACAAATAATCCACGGCATTTTTCTCATTATTTCGCGGGAGAAAAATTAATACCATCGAAAACGAATCTCTACCGTCTCGATCACCTTGTTCCAATGAAGTCGCGAGGTACTCTTCCGTGCCTGGGATCGCTGCGCAAAAAGATATCTCGATGCGAAGAAAACGACCCCAGGGCACAGCGACGACTGTCGAATGCTAAAACCACTGTCCTCAACACCGACAAAAAAAACAAAAAAACAAAAAAAACATGCCTGGTCGGGGCAAGGTCCAGCAGCCAGCGGCTATTGTTTTAAGGGTTTTGGTGTGGGAAGAGGGGGGGGGGGGTGCGCAAACTCGACGTCGACGTTTATAGAGGACAGCTCACCTCATGATTCCGTCCCTGGATTCGTAAAGCAGTCTGCGAGCTTATGTGCTCTTTCGGGGTTCATCAATTTGGCGCGTATCTGCAGTGGATTGCAGCTGGCAAATACATTAAATGAATTTTTGTTTCGATTGGAAGGAGCCGTCACTGTAAATGTATGGTGGTCCTCGAGTGAAAGATCTGCGCTTGGAACGGATCTCGGCGCACGTGTTTGCGGACGTTGATTAGAATTGCTTGAAATTTCGCTGTAGGAATCCGCGGTGCGCGAGATGAAAGCAGGAATACTACAAAAAGCAAGATGTCTAACGTGCAGGAAAGGAGCCAGCAGGAACCGAGGTCCTCCATATAGTCGCCCCGCATATGCACAGGGAACATTTGATGCGCGCGAGCACATCAAATGAATTCTTGTGCCGCTTCAGTTCCTATTTGTATGCATGCCACTGAGTCCCACATCTCAAGTATAAACCTTTCTTTCAAGACATCATGCTATACGCTTGTTTAAAAAAATTTCCCGGATTTTTTTTTTAAATTTTGCGTAGAGATGTTGTATTTCAATTAACAAAAAAGAAAGGGTATTCTGATTCCTATAGACCTACGACCGGTTGTTTTGCTTTAAAGAAGAAGCGTCTTTTCTTTTTGCTCTTTTTTTCACTCCTCTAAGGCCTTCCGAGTGCAGATTGTAGTGTTTGTAGATCAATAAATGATACAAAATAAGAAATAGATTATTACGATTATATTATCAATAATATGAGAGTGGCGTGTTCTACGTGCGAGTTCATGCTCAGTGGCAGTCAGTCAATTTTTCCGATTGCACACCCTTCCCATTCACGAGGCTTTGCTGGTCTGAACTAATATTGTACCCGTTGACGCGCACCGTCGGCCTATCAAAACGTATCCACCCACGACGGCCGAGTTTCGGCAGAGTAAACGATACAGATAATTCGCTGGCGTCGGTTATACGACGCGCTGGCAAGCCCAGGGAATCATTGCCGCGTCGGGGATTCTTCACGCGTCTAGAAATCGTGCGCGGCATGAAGGCCTCAATGTCTGCCTGGCGACGTGCGCGCGCACACGGGAACGCTCGTATTTCGATGTATCTACCCCGGTCGGCTCACTGAGGCCGACACCGGCCCAAAAGCCCAACATCATGGTGTTCGGCCAATAACGTAAAGCGAAGCTCGCGCGGCCCCGACACTTGGTTGACCGAGCCGCGGGTGCATTGATCTCGCCGAACTAGATGCCCCCCCTTCAAGTGCACACACGGGCTTGTCTCTTCGAAACAAACACCCGAAAGGTGTTCGCGAGTGGTGTAACGCCGCGTGCGGACGACGGGAGACGTGCTCGACATGGGGCCGGCGCGTTTCCCACGCTTGACGGACTCAAGCCGCTGGCGGGTGATAGTGCCGATGACCCAGGATAGCTCCCGCGCAAGCAGCGAGCTGCGCCGGTTACGCTGCTCGCTTTAAATGATGTGGGACCGCGCAGGTGGAGTCCGTCGGAGTGTCGCGACCCTTCCCGCCAGCCTCGTTTCTCTCGCGACGATGAGAACAAGAAGGCGTCTCGTACATCGGACTACTGTCGTGCTATAAAGAGAAGGCCATCGTGATGAAGGAGCTCCGAGCATCCCTCTGGGCAAACGTTTGGCCAGGTGCTCTTTTTTTTTTTTTCCGGGAGGCGAATCGGGTATTTTTGATAGTTTTGTTTTTTCTCAATCTTCAGGTTCGCCCCTCGATGCAGTCCTTCAGTCTGGCTTATCCAAATATATATATATATATATATATATATATATAATGATAAAAATAACGAATGTGCCATCAGGAGGAGGATTGACGAGAAAAATAATACGAAATTTATTGATCGCGAGAAATTTTCCGAAATTAGATATTAGAGAGACACAGCTGCGATTGGGGCAACGTCGAAATTGGGGAAGCCCGAAAAGACTCCTCTGTTCGTTACGTTTTTCGAAGCGACGGATGGCGCATCCCAAAAACAATGCTATTCCCGGGGAATGCAGCTTTGCAGTCGTCTAAAGTTAATTTGCGGCTGTATATTTTTTTTTCCACACAGAACTCGTGGCTAAATTGTATTTTGGTGCCAAGGTGTATGACGCTGTTTCCAACTTTGTATAGACATTGTTTTACGTTTTATACATGAAAAAAAAAAACTGTAACAGTGCACGCAGCGAGAGGGTCGAGCCGAAACTCTCACCGTACATCGTTCATATTGCGGTGTCTATCACTCCCTCAGAAGGGCCTTTGAGCCCACCTTTCTGCAATCTAACTTCCCGGCGTCAACGCTGAACTTTTAATTTAAGAAACTTTAAAAAAAAAAAGACCTTCGTAATTTCCCCGAAAATAATCGCCAAAAACACAGAACCCTATTATTAAAAACCGCGCAAAAGGACGGGTCAAAAGTAGTAAGAGCACACAGGACAGACGCTCAACAACCGTTCGTCTGTCGTTGAACAACAACTAGCTCAGCAGTACACCCTTTTCCAGAACTCCATAGTTGTTCATGACGTGTGAGTCTATCTTTTTCAGATAGTTACGTCGGTAGAATAAAAAGTCACGTTTATTTTCATGCTTTTTTATTATTATTATTAATATTATTGTTAATTATACACTCCTTGATAATCTAAGAACCGAGATCACTCTAAGAAAAGCGCCTGCGTCTACTTTTTCGCACAACACTCGGAGAGCCAGCCACCGTAACTTACGAAGGCAGCTCAGCGAATGATGATGCCGAAATGCCGAAATGACCAAAAAATGCACGCTCTTCGCGTGTTAAAGTGCGGCCCGCGGCACCGTCCTCTAGCCTCCCTCCCCCCTCCCCCCCCCCCCGCCTCCCCCGATTCCGTCCCGCTCACACGAGCACTACCCCAAAAAGAGAAATGGAACGCGTTTTAAATCGAAAGACAGCTAGGTAGCGGTTTCGTAGTCTTGTGCTACTGCTATACCTTACGTACAGTTGGACTGCTTTTGACTCGGATAGATTGAAAGTAGTTCGAGTTTCGTCTATTACTCAAGTCAAGTCCAGCCCGCCCCCGGCGGCTGTTAGAAGTTTCGTGGTTTTGTCTGTGACTCTTAGGCCGGGTCAGCCTGGCCACCCCTGAGTTATGACATTATAAGAAATGCAAACTCTCACCTTAGCATTGCTTAATGTCGCAACTCATACTGCGTTTTTTTTTCTTTTTTTTGGTCTTTACGTATGTTTCGGCATCATCATTCGCTCAGCTGCCTCCGTAAGTTGCGGTGATTGGCTCTCCGAGTGTTGTGCGGGAAGATAGACGCACGGGCTTTTTTTTTTTTAGAGGGATGGCAATGATGGCGCGTGGACTAGTAAAATGTATTTGCAACATAAATGTGAGACTTTTCAAATAGGATCGCCGCCATACCTATAGCTCCGCCCGAGTATACATTGAACCGTAATTTCGGACGTGTCATGAGCACGGACACGTATGTTGAACGCCGAGTTGGCATCACCAATCGCCATTATCAATAAAATAATGGCACTCGTGATACGCGGCACTTCGACGATCACGCTCCCTCCTCATGCTCACGAGTAGAGATATATAGGGTTCAGACGATGAAAGGCGCGCGATTGATCGGTCCGGCAAGCCAGTAGCTTCCACCGCCCTGTCAGCGTAGCGGTTAATGGAGTTTGGTCGGACACTGGGCAGCACTTCCGCCAGTCCCCTTTCGCCAATCTCGTCTTCTACCACGTTTCCTCTGTCGCTCGGCGCAGCAATTGCATTTGCTGGGCCTAAACCCAGCCAAAGGTTCGCGAGTCCTAGGTTCACGCACGCACGTACAAAAACATCCGCCGAGAGTTCGAAAGATGGCTCTCTCACGCGCGAGGTGCTTATATTGTGCGTGCGTTTCAACCACGTCCCCTTGCTATGCAATGCCGAATTATGTCAACAAAGCGCGAGTCGGGTTCGTTTACCTTTCAGTGCTAGCCTGCCGCCGTTTTGTTTCGTTGCATCCCGTGTGGGCTGGAGAACACACTGACATTTTCGCCGGAACAATTCCCAGGCATCATATCAGCCCGCTCAGGCCCTGAAGCACACATACACAAGCGCACAAATTAAACAAGGGTTTTTTGTTTTTGTTTTTTCATCTATGTTGCTCGGAGTTATCACGTTCGGGAGGCACAATGGGCGGTCTAACATAAAGAGTTCGGAGCCAAACAGCTAAAGTGTTCGGGGACCGCATTTTCTGAAACTGACATGAGCGCTAATGCTTTCGGAGTGGAATGCAGTCTGCGTCGCGTTCTCGCTGACACAGACTGCAGCACGCTGGACCAAGGGGCCAGTGACGCCCTTCGGGCTCGCTGCGCTTCTCTCCTCGCGTCTGTACTTTGGCACCTTTCGAAACATGCATTTTGCAGCTTGGGGAAGGAGGGGGAGAGGTGGAAGGAATACTCGGCACTCGTGTGGGGACAGTCACGCGAGGCTGGATGCGACGGATTGATTAAACGGATACTCATCACGCGACATTGTATGCGCCGCGACGGTGTCAGCCGCGAGAAACGCGTAGACTGCCCGGTATTGCAAAACTATAATTTAAACAATATGCGGTTTGGGAGATTAAAACTATTATAATGCTAAAGTTTATTTTTATGCGTTTGACCAAACCAAAAAGTATCTCTTAAAGTGCTTCGTTTCCGCAGTGTTTTCGTACCCCTCTTGAAAACCGCAGGTCTTGTTATCAGCAACTCGAGTTTGTGTTTGATTTGTTTAGTTAAACACACACGGTGTCGGGTAAGAGTAAAACTGGCAGGTACATGCACTCTGCCTGACGAGGCACAATCACCGTTCATTTCTCAGCAGCAAAAAAAAAAAAGCTGGCCTAACAAAATGCCCAGCGCCATATTTATCTAAGAAAAAAAACGTATAAGACACCACAGTATAAAGCCGGGGTCATACTGCTGATACATGATACAAAAGGCAGTCTGCCTACAGATTCGAACGCGAGTCGCCACGAGATTCCTGCTTCGAATGCAGCATGGCAATGAGTTAAAGGAGGAAACTTGGCACGCGGCATTCGAACCACGGATATTGCGGTGACCTGTGTTTGCGGACTGTCCATTGTATGATGTATGTATGAGCAGTGTGACCCCGGCTTAAGAAGTAATACATTATACCAGAATACATGAAGCACGCTGATATACTTTTAAAAGTAGTTAATGTATTACGAGGTCGCTAAACTCGTCGAACACATAGACTCTTTGCGTTCTGACGTGGCGAGGGAGTGGCCGAAAGAACGCCGCATAGTTTTCGTTTCTCGCAATTCCGCAGATTCGTTTATCTTCGTGACGTTTTCTCGTTGAAGGAGCGAAAAATCCCTACCTCTCCCCAGGCGCCGTACAAGAGCAGCACGAGAGGGCGCGCGGAGACAACCCTGGTTCATACCTGTGACGTCACGACAAAGATTATCAGCTGCGACTAACATGTTAGATGGTCTCTAAATAGCACGGCTGGGGCTTGGGGCGATTGCATTCTAAAATCAACACCGTCGAAGTTGACGGTCTGATTTCGTTCAAGAACCAATTAGCCCAGCAATCCACCTATTTCCAGTACCCGTTAGTTGTTCATGACATAGATAGTTACGTCGGTAGAATTAAAACTTCGCCGATACAACAGAATTTAATGAAAAACGCCCCTGTCCTTCCCTTTCTTTCTCTCGGCCTTCTGGGTATGATCAAAGTGTAGTCCGACGTGGTTAGGTCAGAATCAGCCAAGTAGCGTTGTCCGCCTTTGGGCGAATTTCGCCTCCAGGCAGTTGTCCACAAGTCGGTAGAATAAAATCATCTCACACTGCATGCTTTTTAGGGGCGAAGTTCCTTAGGGTCTAGCCTTGTTCATCCGTCCGGCGTCCGCGCTCACATCGATTGCACTGCCTCCGGGATCGGCCCACTCAAAAAAAAAAAAAAAAAACGTACGCCGGCACGGGGTTTCGAACACAGGACCGCTTGCTTACGAGGCAGACATCTTAAGGCTGAACTCCACGGAACGAATTATGCGACGAACAACTGGCGAACGCCGCCCGACGGCACGCTCGCTTTGCGCGCGACATAGCAGCCACTGTGTTGATTCCACGCGCCGAGCAAAAGCCGCCGGGCAAAATTCGTCGGTTATTCGCAGCATATTCGTCCCATGGAGCTCAGCCCTTAACCACTACGCTACACTCCAACGGTGCATGTAGCCGCTCAACGTCTATACAGGAGAGGGCGCTGCAGTCAAATGCTCAACGGCGTACATAACCACGATCCATACCACACATTCTCTTTCTGACATGGACCGTTAACTTAAGCCGTGGAGATGCGTTCCCACGGCTTCTAGCGGATCCAAGCTGATCCGCTAGAAGAACCACTGGCTCTGCATTTCACCGACCATAAAGCAGTAATAATGAAGTCGAAACGCAACCCGGAACTCAGCACTACCTATGAGCAATAAAAAAAAAAAAATCAGCACCACCAGCACTACCTATGAACAATAAAATTAGTATCATCAGCAACACCAGAGCTTCGCCCTAATCAACATCATTCACCACGTGGAGATGCGGCCTCTTTTTTCTCTTTTTTGTAAGTAGTCGCCATTAGCCACGTAGGCTACCAAAAGCGTCGTTGTTGTCGGCTCTCCAAGATTGGACAAACTGGGATTAATTCTACTTTCATCATTGGAAATAAAAGTAATGTCAGGTTGTCGATATTGACGGTAACGTTTTAAGAACGCAATGACTCCAAACTTCCATCGTACACAGTCAAACGTATCATCGTCGAATCGAATACGCACCCTCACATTTGTCGTTCATAACTGATAATCCTGAAACGGCGCCTGCATATACGAGCCGTGGCATGATCCTCCCGCTTGGAAGTCTGTCATGGCCACCCGGGAGTTCGTGGAACGCGAACAGTTCTAATTCTAGAACCTCTAGAACCATTATTTCGAAAATTGCACGCTGTGCTGTTCCTCATCGTCTACCATAGCCTCCTTTATAGTGCCCAAATATTTCAAAGCCGTATAATAAAAAAGTTCGGGGAAAGTGATATCCCCCTTCTTCACTACCAAGCGACCCCCCCCCCCCCCCCGCTTTACGGTATTTCCTGATCCCTACTCTCGGAAATAAGGGGTGTAGTACTTACACCCCTTTGTCCATATAATGCACCAGAAAACTTTAGTTCGACGTACAACGCACTGCCGTCGAACCGAAGGTACCAACTTTCATGAGCGCGCGGCTTAAGAGCCGAGTGGTACAACTTATGAAAATAGCTAATGTACGTGTTACTGTCTACAACAAAAAAAAAAAATTAAGCGGGGTTTTTTTGGCCCTACTCCAAAACGTCAGTGCTTTTTCTTTGTAGTCTTTGATGCGTAGGTGTTTATTAAGTTATATCGCACCGGTTATGAAGCCCCTCGTGAAAGGGGGGATTGTCAGTTCAACGGCAGTGCGCTGTACGTCGAGCTTAAGTTTTGGGGTGCATTATATGGGACAGATGGAGATTTGTGTTTGTCCTTTGTCCCTCTTGTTGCCCTTCTCCAGGGTTTATTTTCGTCATTCTTGTCCAGCTCGCTTGCACCTTTGCATTTAATTGCATTATAATTAAAAGACTACACCCTTTTTCTTGAGAGTGTATTTGTGTATGTGTGTGTGTATGTGCGTGTGCGTGTATGTGTGCGTTGGTCGTTCCCCTTTTTATTTTCCTTTCCCCGTTTTTTTTTTTTTTTCGCCCTTCTCTGTCGACCCCTTATCTCTCAAACCCTACCGACGTCACTACCCGCACCGCCTCTCGGGGACCCCGGTGCGTATTTGACAGTGGCGGAAGATGAGCTCTGAAGCCGCGTACACCACACACGGTTCCACAATATCACAAAGTTCAATCTTCGCCTCGATTCCGAAGCGAAGATTTTGTCCTCAAATAACTCCATCCTAAAGTTGCGAAACGTCACTTTGTCGTCACCGATAACCTCCACAAACGACGATCTTGCGACGACAAAGTTCAGAGTATTCACAGCCCGCCTAGGGACAATCTATACAGCAGTGACTCCAACGCGGCGTAGGGATGTAGGGACACGCGGGCCCGACGTCATCACTGTAGCCGTTCAAGCGGCAGGCCCCCACAGCGTTGCTCGCGCGCGCACCGATGAACCTCGTTACGACTTTGTGTTTCACCATATCGCTGTAATTTGAGCACCGAGAGAGTTTGGATAATTGACATCTCGTCCCGCGTGACGCCATCGTCGCGAGAGTCCAATCAGCACGCATCGCGAATAGGGTAACCACCAGAGCCAGTGACAAACGCGCCAGGTGCGCATCCACTATTGGCCTTCTCTTCCCCCCCTATCTTATTCACAACGCTTACACACACACACACACACACGCGACTCGCGGGACTGTCCCGCATTCGGGGCTCGTGTCCCGCGTCCCGCAAGAAATTCCCAAATCTTCAAAATGTCCCGCATTTCATACCGTAGTAAAATTCACTCTGCAAATCATGGTGGTGCCGAACAACGGGGCACGGGGAAGCGCAGAGGTCGCTGGTAATCGTGTGAATCCCAATGGTACACCATTTTCTATCCAAGCATTGCGAAAAGCAACCGTCGTTCTTGCAGGAGCTCCGACGCGCATGCTACGTTGTGCCTCTTCCTTGGTGGCAAAATATTTAAAGAAAAATTGCTCAGCACAAGTTTCAATATAAAATATTGTATCTATTTTGAAATCGCTTTGTCAATGCGAAAGGGTTACTGTGGATTTTTGTTTTAGTAAAGGCAGCCATACAAGGCAAAAAGCCTGCAACTCGCAACGGTCGAAAAAGAATATAATGTTAAAAATGTGTGTAGGACCATGTTGATAAAAGTAAGCATTGACAGGAAGCAATAACCCGAAAAATATTTACTGTTTCTTATTTCGATTTGATGCATTGAGTTCTGCTACGGTCGAGTTTTGTTTTCAACTTCGACACATTTAATAACACATTTGGCATAAAAAATATAACACTGGGAGTGAAAATCAATTGAGCTGAATTGCTGCAATACACTTAGCAGGTGTATAAACAGCACAGGAAATTAAATGTGTTAACAGTGCCTGGGTTCGTGGTACGTGTGCTAATAAATTTCTTCTACCCCCCCCCCCTTGCGTGTCCCGTATTTCGCTAGCGGGAAGCTGGTCACCCTAATCGTGAGCTTCGGCCCCAGCGATGATAGAACAAGCACAGAACCATGACGAACACCATAATGTTGGGCTTTTGACGCAGTCTGATTAATCCCATGAGCTGGTGAGAACTCGAGCGACCAATCTATGACTTCCACAGTTTGTCTTTGCCCATGGTACTCTATGAAAGCCATGTCGAAGGTCACATTAAACGTATGGCTACAAATTGTGGATTGATCACAGCGTCTCATCTCATTCTAGAGATAATGCAATGTTTTGTTTGAAATATCAAACATACAACTAAGCAAACTGTGTTTAAGAAAAGGGATAGAAAATAGTACCACTTCCATTTATAGTTGCTTTCACGTACTGGCCTACGCTGGGTTCTGGGATGTTTTGAATCGGTCACAAATTGACGGTCGTACTCATTTTGATATGATGAGGCCTTGGCGGGTTCGCGTGTGCATGGATTCGTGTTTTGTCGTACAAAAATAGGAGGGTGGGGGCAGCCGTTTATTCTTGGCTACGCCAAACGTTCACACTACCGGTAAAGTCTGGTTCAGACATCTTCAACGAGCGCGTTAGCTACCACTGTGTCCCTGATTGTGACCGGAGTGACCAGAACTACCGCTCTGTGCCACGCGTACACACTCCTGCAACCGTTGCAACAAGCGAGCAGGTAGTCAGCACGGCGGCCGCTTCTCCGCCGTCGTCAGCTGTTTCCGCGGTGCCTCTAAAAAGAGGGGACGCGCTGCCACTCACTGGTGTAACAGAAAATAAACATACAATTTTCTATAGCCTGAAGCTTTATTATTTTATTTTATTTTTTCAGGATAGGTCCTCAGGGCAGAGTGGATGAAAGAAGAAAACGATGCATGCAGTACGCCGTCTTGGACGATCGCGACTTTAACACACAACTTTACCGACAGTACGAATCTCGCCACACACCTTTTCTACGATTAAAAAAGACGATGCAATCTTAGCAGCGATACAGCAACGAAGAAATATGATTTCGTGATCACATAGATTATGCGAGCGTTCAGGAATGCTAACACTAATCACTTTTCTCGGGTGATGAAAACGCGTCGAAATTCGCATCCTTCATACACGCCTTTAAATAAAGTACGCACCAGTAATCCCTTGAACGCACGCACACAAAATAAGAAATCCGGGCGACGTTCCAGCCTCAGGACACAAATGCCAAGAAAGCAGCATTGTCGTCGAAGCAAACAAGCACGACAGCTCGAGCGTTTCTGCTGTCTCGAGGGTGCCGCCACAACATCGCCGCACGAGTAGATGGATCTTCACTTCTAGAACGATCTGAATTATCATCGCGACTGACGACGAGAATTCACAGTCAAGGATAGCGCTCTACGCTGAACGATGGGCTTCCATCACGCCGACCACGTCGGCGATCACCACCGACGCCATGTTTTTCAGCAGATAGCAGGAACCGCGACCGGCATGCAACGCGCGCGGCGGAGCTCTCCTCGACCTGTGATTGGTCTGTCGGTGCAGTCGCTCCGTTCGTTCCCGAACGTAGCGAAAAAGTTCATCCGGCTAAACTTCTTGCGATGCGAACGAACACGAACGAAACGGCCATTTGGCGCTTCGTTGCCGTGGCAACTCGTCGTTCCAACCGGTTGTATTCGTTCGTAAGCGTAGTGGTCGCTCTGAACGCAAGCGTCTGAACGGACCTTAAACCATAACACAAAACTGTAAAAAAAAAAAGTAAAAACTTTTTTTTTTTTTTTTGAGCCGTTAGAAAAATGGCATGGCGTGTCTTACGGTTGTCTGACCAACAGTTCTAGCGGGCGGCCTTTCGCGGAAGTGCACTTCTGTTGGTGTCGAGAAAATAAAACGACAGGCCTGCTGTTCGCAACGCGATGGCTGCATCGACACCTGGGAACTTGTTGGGGTTTTAGATTTTTTATTTTTTACATTTTTTTAAAATTAATATGAATAAGAGTGACGACGAAAATAATCCCTGGAGAAGGGAAACGAGAGGGACAAAGGACAAACACAGAACTCCAAAGTCCGAACACAGCTAGGTGACTGGTGCGCGACCGAAAAAATCCACCTGGTCCGGGTATCGAACCCGGGACCTCTCCATTACAGGTGCAGCGCTCTACCAACTGAGCTAACCAGGGGTTAGACGGCAGTAGTAGTAAACTCGGACGATAGCAAAATCACACGAGAGCCTTTTGAGCACTCGGCGCTCCGCGCATACGTTCGCTTGAGGGCTGCGGCTTTGCCCATGTGGAGCGCGAAATGCACGTATATAGCGTATTGTCTTACTTCCGTGTTGAGGTTTGCCCCATCACAATGACGCCTGCCACAAACTGTTTAACAACGTATCTAAAATGTAAAACAAAAAAGGGAATTACGCTTTTCACTATTGTCGTAATGCTCTCGTTTCCTCATCCTTTTTATGGGTCATTTCTTCCCAACAATTCATCAATGTGGAATCACATTCCCCGAGTAATCGCCGAAACTCCCGAAAACTTACATTTCCAAACTGCCATTACTGATATATTTTTTTTTCTTTTGACGAAATTTGTGTTCGTTTTTTATTTAGACCAGAAGTCTGGGAGGCTGGAGCAAAAGGCGACCAGAGCCGCCTGACAAGTCTCCAGTCCCAGTTACAGAGCTACCGCAGCAGAGCGATTACATAATTACAGACATGCAACGAATGGTGCACTTGTAACATTGGCTTAACGTCAAACTATATGTATATATATATATATATATATATTTATTTATTTATTTATTTATTTATTTATACCGTATATGAACATAAAGTGGGACGATATATGTGCTATAAATCATACAATACAAAGGGAAAACGAAAAGAAAAAGGAAGGAAGGATGAGAAGGATCAGGATGGGAGACATATTATTGCTGAGGACCTAATATGTAAAGCCTCATATTGTTTTTTTGAAATTTTGAGGCGATTGACAGTTAGTAATAATGTCTACCGTTTCTGGGAATCTATTTAAAAATTCAGGAATTATGTAACTCAAAAGTTGAGACCCATAATTTGGGCGAATTGTTTCTTGAACGTATTTCTCATGCCGTAAGTTATTGGTTGTGGTTTTCTGCGGGTAATTTTCTAGAAATAGAGACTCGCTGTTTTTAAATTATGTGTAAATTTATAGAGCCACTCTCAAGTAATAATGTTGTTGGATGGAAAGAATATTGTGTTTCAGAAAAGAAGCAGCAGTATAGGCGTAACTATATAGATTATCTATGCACCGGATAGCTTTCTTCTCTATAACAATTGTATATTATATTATTATCTTGATGTGTTTTTTTTTTGTACTGTGCTTTACTCATGTATTTTACTCGCCTCTGTAATGCCTTTGGCCCTGAGGGTAACGAAATAAATAAACAAATAAATGCAGCGATCACAGCTTGTGGCAGTGGTGAGTGTTTTTTCGGGTACTCGTGCAGACGAAGGATTGGGAGGGCTACAGTTTCGCGTTTATGACTTTGATAGCCCTTCGCTTCATTTATGATATGGAATATGAAATTTAGACATGGTAACCTTGGAGCCGTGGAAAGAAGGGACGTAGGACAGACGCAAAATTCCCTTCTTTCCCGGGCTCCAGGGTTACCATATGTCAGTATTGAACCAGCTCGCCTGCACCCTTGCTTTAGTTACATGAAATATATTTTCCGTACACATGTTTTTTTTGCTTTTTTGTTACGTTTTACTATAGTTTTTTTTTTAATTTAAATGCATTGCACGGTTCTAGAATGAGCAACCTGATTGTCCCGAACGTTGTTTCATTTGAACGGGAAAACCCTTTTTAGGCCACATCGCCGTTCTCAGCATGCATTGAGCCCCGCCAATGGAGATATCAAGTTTAGTTATTTGTTTTCTTGTCTTCCCAACCAATATTTGCCGGTCGCTGAAGAGGTACAAATATTTTATGATTTTTTTTACGTCGGAAGTGAAATAACGGTGACGTCTAGACAAAAAAAAAATAATTGGGGTGTGTGTATGTTTATACATCCTGAACTTAGTCTGCATGCATCAACGGGCGACTTGTCTCCCAGATGTAGATGAGAACTTTAGCCAGTGCAATACAACCGCTATCCTGGGGGTCTTTAACGTGCATCACGCAGTAGTGATAAACAACATCACGTCTGTACGATGTTCATCCAGATCGAAACAGGCAGGGTTAGGAATCGAACCCAGGATCCCTGCGTTCTGCAGCGCGAGCTTTCGCTCCACTTCTAGCCACGGGGCTTGAATAACCCTAACACTTGTTCCCCTTTTTTAAATTATGTTCATTCTAAAACAAAACACACTGTATTTACAATAAACAAAGGGTGAACAAATTGTGAAACGTCCTTATTACAGGGCCTTTAGACGGCGCCGTCATCATTATATAGGGTGTGTGTGGAGCGCAATTTTCTTTTAGAAACAACGAACTCACGCGTGATGGGGTTATGGAGATTGCGCACTGTTCTCTGCGTTTTAAACGTTAGTTCACAACCACTTCACAAAAAAGAAAAAAAATGTGTTTCTTCTGAAAATAATTTTCGGCATTTTTCATTCACTTTCGTGCTTGTAAAACGAGAAGTGACAGTGGCTGTGACTTAAGGCTGCTTCACGCATTTGCAACAGTTCCGTTCACAAAAACCAAAACGACAGAAGCGACCAAAGCACCGAAAGAGCTATGACTCGTGTAACTCTTCGCAAAGCTACCAATTGTATCGTTTGTCACGTTGTGTATGGCGAACACTTGTCCCGTTGACTGTCGTTGCGGTCGTTGAGGTTGCTGCGAACGCAACCGACGCCAATCTGTGAACCAGTTTTTAAAGGGGTACGGAAAAGAAATGTTTTGCACTTATTTCTTTGTTTAGATACGGTCTATGTTGCGCCGGCAGCCCAGAAACACTATCCTAGACTAGTGCTTCTGGGCTGCAGGCAGAGAAGTCAAGAAAACTAATTTTAAAACGAATGAACAGTTTTCGAAATTGCGCCTGGTGGTGGTCTGTGAAGCTCCGCTGGAATGCCGCCACGTCATGAGTTCCTAAGAAGCAGCGCCAGTTTGCGGCAGTATGGCACTCTCGTGGAGTTACTTCGTCTTGAATGTGACTTGGCGGAGAACGCTGACGCGTTTACTATATTCCGTTCTCCCATTAGCTGAAACTGCCGCCAAAGCTACAAGCGCAAGCTAGCCCGCGCTCCTGGCTTTGAGGCATGCATTTCTTGCGCGAGCGCTCGTTCTGCGGAAGAAGGCTTCAAAGCAGCGACCTCGAGCTCTCGCCCTCGGATATTACTACGAGGAGGTGAGATTGTCACGCGTTGAGGCCATCAAGCGGCAAGGCTCGCAACTACAGTACCCTTGACCGTGCATGAACTATTGACGTCACGAGCGCGATACGCATTGCGCTTCTCCCTGGCCGGTTTGGGAGCGAGGGGCAGAGAGCTCGCGCTCGCGTCGTTTCGTTTCCGTACCCCTTTCTTAAGCCCCTTGAAAAAATTCATGCTTGGCATTTCTTACAAGTACCGCCAACCGTTGCTGCGTGAACGCCCGAGACACGTGCCAGGAACGAGTGCTCCGCCGCCGTTCGCTTCCAAGGGGCGCTCATTTGAGTACTGCGCCGCCATTTGCTTCCAAGGGCCGCACGATGCACGGGCGTGCACTGGCGCATTTGACGCTACTTGCAAGACAAACACAAACACATCAAGAGTCTTTAAATGTATCCAAAATCCTTCTTTTTTTTTTTTTTTTCACGGGTTTGTGGCGACTTTGACAAGCCACTCAGAGCGTCGGAGCGAGTCAAGTGACAACGTACCGTTGAATTGTACTAATCTCCGTCGCTGTGGTTGGCTTGCAAAAGCGTAGCTTTGGTCGTTTTCTTTTTTTCTTTTTGCAGCGTAGAGGCAAGTGTTGTTGAGATCAAAGTGTGAATGGCGTTTGTTGTTTCGTACGTGTGAAGCTGAACCTTGAGGCGTCCGGGCGTTCGGCATTCTTGGTGTCAGTTGTGCACGTTCGGCGGCTCAGTGGAGCGTGGGCGTCTCGTGCGCGAACAATGGCGTGCGCCTGCAAGTGACGCTGGCGTTCTCTTCCGTTCGCAGCGAGGACCCGCCGCGAGGCCTGCGACCCCATGGCTCGTGCCGGAAGCGCGATGAGCAAGTGAGCGAGCCCGGCCGCGCGATGCCAGTTCCGGGCGAGACGAACGGCTCGCGGGACGAGCCGGCGTACAGCCTGCTGGAACTGGTGTTTGGCGCGAACCTGTCCGTGCTCGAGCTGGAGATCGTGCGCAACGAGAGCGTGGTGGACATCGTGCGCGAGGCGGCGGTCAACGTCTCGCTGTCCTACGTGGACGACGCCGAAAACGCGAGCGGGTCCCCGTTTCCGGACGAGTCGACGCAGGGGCAGCACGTGGCGCTCGGCGTACTGCTGGGCTTCTTCTGCTTCGTGACCATCTTCGGCAACGTGCTGGTCATGCTGTCCGTGGCGAAAGAGCAGTACCTGCACACGGTGACCAACTACTTCATCGCGTCGCTGGCGACGGCGGACTGCCTGGTGGGCGCCGTGGTCATGCCTTTCTCGGCCATCCACGAGATCATGGACAAGTACTGGATATTCGGCCAGGATCTGTGCGACGTGTGGCACTCGATCGACGTGCTCGCCAGTACGGCATCCATCCTCAACCTCTGCGTCATATCGCTGGATCGCTATTGGGCTATCACTGATCCCATCAGCTACCCGTGCCGTATGACGCAGGCCAAGGCGACCACCCTGATCGCCGTCGTCTGGGTCTGCTCCGCGCTCATCTCCTTCCCGGCCATCGCGTGGTGGCGCGCCGTCAACAAGGGTCCGCCGGCCGCCTTCCAGTGCGCCTTCACCGACGACGTGGGCTACCTGGTCTTCTCGTCCACCATCTCCTTCTACGCCCCGCTCATGGTCATGGTGTTCACCTACTACCGCATCTACCGAGCCGCCGTCGAACAGACGCGGAACCTCAAGCTCGGCTCAAAGCAAGTACAGTCCTGCAACGGCGACGAGACCACTTCGGTCACGCTGCGAATCCACCGCGGGGAATGCTGCAGGCAGCGAACAACTACAAGACAGTCTTTTCGACCTCGAACGAGTCCTTCGACCGGAACAACCTTACGGGGTGTCCAGGAACCTCAAAAACTTTCGCTCAGCCGAAAGCTCGCCAAGCTCGCCAAGGAACGCAAGGCCGCCAAGACGCTCGCCATCGTCATGGGCGTGTTCATCCTGTGCTGGCTGCCCTTCTTCGTCACCAACATCCTCATGGGCATCTGTGGCGAGAACTGCGTCATGCAGCCGGACCTCGTATTCTCCACAGTGACCTGGCTCGGCTGGATCAACTCCGGCATGAACCCCATCATCTACGCCTGCTGGAGCAGGGACTTCCGACGAGCTTTCGCCAACGTGCTCTGCTGCTGCTGCCCGGGCTACTTCCGCCGACGACAGCGGCGAAGAGACCGGCTCCGACGCATCATCAAGGAAGACGCGAGCATGCGATCGCAGAGCCTAGAGGAAGCCGTCCTATAGCGCTGACACGGACCCTTCATTCTCCCACGCCTCCCCATTGCAGCCACGCGCCACGTGGACTGGAACCGTGTTCATCCGTCGTCTTTGTTGTCCGTTGTGTACCACGCAATATGTCATCACAGTGAGCGAGTAAACTGCCCCTAATCATGCCCTGCCGCGTGTAAATGCCCTGCAACACTGTCGCTGGGCTCGTTTAGTGGCTGGCGTCCGAGCTCACTCTGAAACGGTGTCGACGGCGACGGTCTTCGATTCAGGTGTGTATCCCAGCTTCACCGGAACTGTCGGTTCTACGAGCTCGAGTTTTCCAGTGGTCGATTTGTTGCTCGAAGTTAGCTGGAATCGAAACTTAAAACGATAATAAACGATCAAATGCTTTGTGATGCAGGTAAGTTATTTTTCCGAATCTCGTGGAAAAAAAAAACATTCATGTCGGGAACAGTCAGTGTGCATCGTGGGAACTGCTGTTGAACGAGTGCTGACAAGAGTTGTATTGTCTCACAGCTGTCAACTTCGTCGTTTTTAGCATGCATTAAACTCCAGTGATGCAAGTATGACCTACACTAAAAGTGGAAAATTGCTCGTATCTGTTTACTTTTTTTCTTCTTACATCTCTGCAGTCAATGTTGCCCAGGTCGGGTGATTGCCATGCGCCCTTGGACATGAATGCGGACATGGAGATAAGCGTAAGTACCGCGACAGTATTGCCTTCATTCACTGTTACAGACGCCATACGAGACGGGGGAGAGGTGGAGTGTGTGTACCAACCTCTCCAACCACATTTAACTATATTACACTTCCACTGGAGGATGCGGCCTGTCCTGCAGCTTAGGTACTTGTGCTCTACAACAAAAACGTGTCTCCACTTCCCTGCACGTCACCGGGAGATACAATCACTCGATCTGTGAGAAAAGCTGGACGTACGATGAGCAAAAAAAAAAATGCTTGATTAAAAAAATTAAGCATGCGGTGTGACCATGACCCTGATGTGAGCAGGTGAAACGTTGCACTCAGTGTCACACCTCACCTCTGGGTCGAAAGGTTCTTCCTTCCTTGTCATTGGTTGGGCTCATTCGTAGAGTGGAGTGATTGGTTCTTGGAGTGCTCTAGGGGAAACCTGAAGAACAGGAACGTGCCTCATAGCGTGACGCTTTTATTCGCGTTGATAAATAGATGGGCTCAATGTGAGGAAACTACTTTGCGCCATTAACGTTGTCGAAAAGCTAACAGTGTACAGTTCACGAACTAGGGTATGAGTATGGGCACTCCCTACCCACCATGAACGATGAATAAACAATCGAAGCAAGCGACTGCGCTCGCACAGTGCCCACACAATATATCTATATGTAGATGGACACTACTTCATAGGTTGTGCACATCGCAATTCCATGCAAAAAAAAAAAAACACTCAAGCGCAGCATTAAAAAAAAACAAAAAAAACGATTTAATGATTTCTCAAAACGTTGACCAGAGACCTTATAATTGTGTCGCTAATTGTTTGCAGTTAGAGGCGACTTTATTGTACATATGTGTTCCACTTTTTCATTCGTGCTAATTGCGTATTATTAAAGCAAAATATCGTGCAGCCGCACTGTCGGATTTTCGCCCGATATTTCTCTAAAGAATATTCAGATGCTCGAATTGGACGAAACTTTGGGTTAGTGGCCATTTGATTTTGCATCGAACAGCTCCATCTTCGCGGCTGACTTCGTTCAGTCTAAGGTGGGTGAGCTTAATGAGCCCCTTATGACAATACTACGTAGAACACAAGGCCGGCGCATTGCGTCATCGTTGGTGGATCCCCGACCGACCCGCCCCAAGCGGCAAACACGCCGAGGCTGGACGAGAGTACGCCGCAAAGCGGCAGACGCGTCCGTCCTGGCGTCGCCGTCTGCTAGCGTCGCGCTCGTTGTGAGACGCTGCGAGACGCACTGGCGGCAACGCGGACGCAAGCGGAGCGCAAGGTCGTCTGCTTCTTGAGCAGGGCTTGAGGTGACGTCAGAACGCCGAGCTCCGATTGGCTCCGATTGGAAGGATAGTGGGTAGACCGCTGGGCAGCTAGCGTTGAGGTCCACCCACTATCCCTCCATCAGAGCCAATCAGAGCTCGGCGTTCTGACGTCAGTGCAACCAGCGCAAGACGTCAGTGCAACCCCAGCGCCTTCCAGAAACCCGTTTCTGGAATGGTTTATACACGGTCGCTCGATTGACTGGTGTCCCCCTGCTCCTACGGCCTGAAACTTTATCTGTAATTGTAATTGCGTTGTGGTCACTTCGACCACTCCGAGAACTTTCGATTCGACCGGCTAAATGAGCCATGTGGCAGGTTGTTCCCAGCATTCCTGGAACCCGGACTGATCGGCCGCGTCAATACATGCCTCTATTTGGACTGAGCGCAAATATACCGCAATCTCGATAGCCCGAGGGCCCGATCATCTTTTGCCTAAGGGTAAACTAAAAAAAAGAAACAGGCACAGGGTCTTCTTAACATTATAAGGACCGTCAGCACAGCTCTCCTGAGATTTCCCTTAAGAAATCAGTGATACTGGACGGCTGAAGCAGCTGCGTTTACACGCACTACCGCAATCGGCCGTGGGCAATCTCCAGATTATTTAATTCGGTCGTGACGACATCGCCAGCACCCTTCGAACCACGGTCGTAGACCGAGACTCGAAGCAACGCAACAAATCTGTGGCGCGTAACTCAATTCCCAAACCATCAACGTGATAAGGAGACGCGAGTATGTTGCGCAACGACAGCGTATTTCGAATCGAATACCTTCTTTCGTTTCTTCTTCTTTTTTTTTTTCTTTCTTGCCAGCAGGACTCGGAAGCATCGTGATGAGAAAAGAGAGATTGAAAAGAATCGAGAGAGAGAAAGAGAAAGATTACGCTATTCCCTATAATAGCAGGGAACCCCGCCAGATTCAGCGTGTTTGCTGTAGTATACCCAACGGAGACAGGGGCGAACCGGATCAAGTTTCGCCGCGGCCTCTCTCGCCTTTTAATTGGAGACGTCTTAATACGGCTTGGGCCAACATGAAGCTTCTTCTGTGCCGAAGCTGATTACGAAAAGCTCTGCACCCGGAGGTTCCGGTGGGAAAGGGGAGGGGAGGCACCTCACCACCTCATCTGTACCTCCCCTCGTTCGTTTTCAACAAACTCATTAACCGCATTAGCTCAAAGCATCGAAGCAATTAAAAAGCTGGGAGGCTTCTCAACCTCCGCTACACGGTCGACGTCGCGACATCGGCTTGCTTCTGCCGCTCGATGCATCTGGGGCGGCAGCGGCAGAGGACGGAGGCGCGGTAGGGGAAGACAAGTACAGCATACAGATTTGGAGTGTTGCTGTTGCTGTTAATGCTGTTTTTTTGTTGTTGTTGTTGTTGCTTTTCTTACGTTAATTTTGCTGTTCTTTTCTTTCCTTGTCCAGAGGAGTGCGCAGCCACGCACGCAGAGCAAACACTGTTGCAGCGGGGGCGGTAGCTTCCGTGCCAACCCTTCGGTCCGCGTATACCTCCGCACGTGATGGGAACGAGAGCGCCCGAAAGGTTCGGCAGCGCGAAAACCAAATTACCGGAGAGTAAACGGAAGCGAGAAAGCGCGCGCGCTTCCAAAACGAAGAAGGAAAATAAAAGACGAGAAATTAGTTGTAGCGGCACGGTAATAAATAAAACAAAACAAAGAGTCGTCCACCGAGGTGCGCCCGAATTATTGAGTGCTCGTGGTTGGCCTCCCTCTTCGCTTGGGGACTTTCCCCTCGGGGAGGAAATAGGAATAAACCGTTCAAGAATCGTTTGAGACGAGGTCGACTTTACGTTTGCCAACAGAAAAGGTACTAGGACCAATTACCAAGTAAATTGGCTTAAGTAATGCGTCTCTGAAAAGTATAGTGATTTCTTGTTTCTATTTATATGGCTGGCGCTTGCAGAACACGGGGCTGTAGTTTGTATTACGAGAAAAGAGACTGAAACAAAAGAAACAAAAATACGCCAGCAAGCACCCAAAATATGTCTTTGATGGGTGGATCAAGTACGAAACTAGAAGTGGTGATCTGCTCTACGTGAATGTGTGAATCATGTCGAGTTGACCTGAGGTTGCTGTATCTTCTCGTCTAAAAATATGTTTCTAATGATCGGCATTTTTTTGCTTACATACGAAAATGAAATGTCTTGGGGCTAACGTACCAATACAACAAGGAACATGGTAGACACCTCATTGATTGATTAATTAATTTATTTATTTATTTACCTTGAGCACTCGCTTTCCTGTATCACAGAAAAGAGGATCTATATAGAATTTCAAAACTCAGTAAAAACATGACAGAAACAATAAGAACAAAGCATGTACAGGAGTACAATAGACTTATTCCAAAACTTGAAGCGCCTCTTCACGGCATAATGTCACGTTATGCATTGTGAGAATCAGTGGGAATCAAAATCCATACGGTCTCCTCTCCTAGCCCACAGGTTCCCAAAAATGCAACGCGCGCGGTGACAGATGTTTGGAAGTATAGTCTATCGAGACAATAACAACATTGCAGTTTTTATTATTAAGCGTAAACAAGTCGGACGGAACTCCGTCTGGTTGGTTCAAAACTGAGAGACATACGGTCCTTCCACAACCAAGTCCTAAACGGTTAGGAGCCCGACGTTTCACAACCGATTCGTTTGTTTGTTTGTTTTTCATTAGGGGCGACTATTTGCATGTGGAGACCAGCAGCTTCTTTTGCATCTACGGTGGTGTCGTTTGTTTCACTCACGTTTTCTTCTTCAAGTTCCCTAGCCCGTTGACATGCACCGATGGTAAAGTGCCTGTCGACCTATCGATATTTCCTGGCGTAGTCTGGACATGCCAGGATTCTATGAGAATTCGCTGGCGCATGTTGGTTTCAACGCTCATTATTCCGGCGTT